>PVJS01012341.1:0-13977 GCA_004027185.1 Glis glis | reverse complement strand
ATAAAAATTCAGCCAGGTGTGGTGGTGCACATCTGTAATCCCAGTACTTGGGAGGCTGAGAGAGGAGGATCACAGGTTTAAGGACAGCCTCAGCAACTTACTAAGACTCTCAGCAACCTAGTGAGATCCTGTTTCAAAAACAAAAAATAAAAAGGGCTGAGGATGTAGAATGTCCTTGGGTTCAATCCCTAGCAACCCCCCAAAAAAAGAATTTAGTAAGTTTGTTAGATTAAAAAATACATATATACTGATTGCACCAGGAACAACTAGAAAATAAAAATCTTTTTAAAAATACCACTTACAAGTGCATCAAAAGCAACTTAGAAATACCTCTAAAAAAATGTTTAAGACACTGGATAAATTTGTAAAATTTTTAGAAAGCTTTACAGAATAACAACACCTAAAGAGCAGAGACCTATAAAACGTCCACAGTCAATTCTTCCTCAAATTGATCCACAGATTCAATGCAATTCCCACCAAAACCTCCACAGAATATAAAAAGCAGGTTCTAAGTTCAATGGAAACATCAACAGCTAAAGCCAAGACTTCTAAAAGAGGAACGAGGCGGACAGGATTCATCCAAGCCAAGATTAAAACATCATAAGACTACAGTCATAACATCAGTGTAAGACAGTACCATACAAACCAGCGGGGCAGAACAAGAAGCCAGGAGGCCGGCACACAGTGGACAGCTGACCTACGAGAGACGTGGCCCTCCACAGCAGGGAGGGAGGGCGGGATCATCAGAACCAGCACACTGGTTCTCCGCATGGAAGGTGAGACTGGCCCTGCCCCACACCACAGACAAAACCAATTCCAGGTGGGTAAGAACCGAAGCGCGAAATAAAGACAACAAAACTGCAAGAAGAAAATCGAGGTAAATATATTAAAGACCGGAGTATGGGAGAGTTCTTAAGTAAGCCCAACTAAAGCACAAACCATAAGGGAAGGAGTGATAAATCTGATTGCATTAAAATTAAGAAGTATTCATCAAAAGATACCACTGAAATGGAAAGTAAAAAGACAAACCACAAACTGGGGAAAAATTTTTGCAATCCATACCACCAAAAACAAGGATTAAGACCCAGGTCTCCCAAGAATCAATCATAAAAAAAGATAATTTTAAAGGGGGGAAGCAAAGATTTTAACAGGCACTTCACAAAAAAAGGAAATTCAAATGGCCGATAAACATGAAAAGATACTCAACTTTATCAGTAATCGAACAAAATGCAAATTAAAGCTACAATTTCAAACCCACTAGTTAGGCTAAGTTTAAGTATGTCAATAGACAGGATTGGCACAAGCAATGAGAACTCTCAGACACACCCCACAGGAGTGCAAGCTGACCACCCGGAAAACGTTTTGGAATTACCCTACAATCCAGCAACTTCACTCCTGAGAATAAACTCTAGAAAGACTCAAGTCACATGTACCAGGAGACATGCACAAGAATGTTCAGGGAACTGCAAACGAGCCAACCATCCACCTGCCACACGGTAAATACACTGTGGAATACACAACTTAGCGACAGTGAAATGCACTGCAACCATACTTATTAACACGAGTAAAACTCGAAAACATGCTGAATGAAAGAAGATATATACAGCATGAATCTACTATGCAAAAGTTTCTTAACGAGCAAAATTAGACAATATATTAATTAAGGATACGTTCATAGGTTGTAAAACTATAAAGAAAAGCAAGGGAATGATTATCACAAAAGTCAGGAAATGATTACCTCTCGGGAGAGGGAGGAGGAGGCAATCGGAGAGGGGCACATAGGAGACTTCTAAGGTACTGGCAAGGTTCTATTTCTTAACCTGGGTGGTGGGTACATGGATGTTCACTTTATTATCTGGATGTAAACTGTATGTACACATTTATACACGCTATATAATTTCACAATAAAACAAACTTTAAAGATATCGTTTAACTTGCAACTATCGATCAGGGAAATGTTTGTAGAGAGAAGTTTACTATAAAGGCAGTCAAAACTTACCAGCGCTTCTTCGTAGGGCTTATACTTCTCCAGCTGCTGGAGCGCTTTGTTATAGTTCTGGATCACCGACTCCGGTATCGGGTCTTCTGACCACTCTTCATACTCTGCAAACGTGGCTTCCATATCTATCGAAAGACGGATTCGGCCGTGGGTCTTGCCATTGGGTGTTATCAACCCAAATAGAGAAAAAGCCACAGAATCTAGTGCCACTAGCCCCTCCCATATCTGTGGCCACTGCAGCTCCCACTGATCAAATTCTGAGTTTGAAGAGAAAATGCTCATGATGAAACTCCTATTCAATAGTTTCCCCAGAAAATACAGGGGTCCGTTTCCCTATTCCTTTCAGAGACCTCATCTCCACCTTCCAAAACATGTCTTAAAGAAGGAGAGAGAGCTCAACTGGGTGTCGGAGTCTGGCTTCTAGTCCTGCCTCCGACCCTTTCAACCATCTTGGGCATTACCGATTCAAAGGGTGCTGACTAAGGACCTCGGGTAGTGGTGCCGTCCAGTGTGGATGAGAAGGCCAGCCCTACCTGCCTCACAGCACGCTGGGACAGGGCTAATCACAGGACTTCCTCAGCAGCATTTTAAAACCACGAAGGGCTGGCTGCTGACCCGGTAGCTTCTCTTACCGTAGAGTGGGATCGCCAACTGTCGCCGGAAGAGACTGTGGACTTTCTCAAGCTGTGAATCAAAGGTTTGTTCCCGGTCAAAAGGGGAAAGGAAGCCAGCTACGGGCTAAAGAAGCAAATCAGTAGTAAATGATAAACTCTGGTTCTTTCTGCCTCGAAAAACATCTCAACACGTTTTCAGTTCCAACTAAAAAAAGTTTGCATGACCTCTTATACAGAGGTAGCATGCCGAATGCTGGGAGGGGTACAGAATCAATGTCCTCTTTGCCTCTGAGTGTCTATGACAGGGAAAGCAAGAAGAACACAGACACGGCCCAAGCGCCTGCAGCGCGGGAGAACCCAAGCACGGCTCGAGTCTGTGAGGACAACAACGCTGCGCGGCCTGCTCCCTGCCGGCTCCTAAGGGCGAGCTGTCATTATGGAGGGAGGAAATCAGGAAAGACTCCCAGAGGAGCGGGCGCCTGGGAAGCGCCCACAGACCATGACTGCCAGCTCAGCACAAGCCCAGTGGCACCAAAGCGCAAGAACATCCAGGAGACAAGAGAGTCCACACGGGAGCACAGCCGGCACAGGCCACGAGCAACGCCTCATCCAGCGTGAGGCGGAGCCTCCACTGTAGACTGCTCAGCAGCATACAATCGAGAAACCACTGGGGCTACTTTACCCACTCAGCTTGAGTTCGGACCAGACGCATTTTGAATTCCAGGTTTTTTCAGATAAAAGTTAATTTTATAAAAAAAAAAACTTTATAAAATATTTTGACTGTGACCCACTGTCTCATGAGGTCAGGTGTGGAATTTTCCACCTGTGACATCATGTCAGCATTTAAAATGTTTGATTTTAGAGTATTTTCAGATTTCCAGACTAGGGATGCTCA
The DNA here is from genome assembly GCA_004027185.1 of Glis glis. Classification (NCBI taxonomy): domain Eukaryota; kingdom Metazoa; phylum Chordata; class Mammalia; order Rodentia; family Gliridae; genus Glis; species Glis glis. The sequence goes on along the minus strand of PVJS01012341.1, from coordinate 10,469 downwards.
ATGTGTAATGATCTACCTATTAGAGGGCTCCACGACAGATCAACAATAACTGCGCATTTACACAAGGGAGATGGGACACAGCTACGAAATTCTGTAACTCATAAAAATGCTATTATGATAGGGTCAAATCTCCCCTCACAGTTACAATTCAACATATATTTTTTCTTTTTTTTTTCTTTTTAAAGTGGCATGACTTGTACATTCGCCTAGAACCATGTAACAAACACACCAGTGTGCCCAGCGTCTTAGCACACGCCTGTAATCCCAGTACTTGGGAAGCCAAGACAAGAGGATCACAGGTTCGCAGCCAGCCTTAGCAACTTAGCGAAACCCTGCTTCAAAATAAAAAATAAAATGGGGCTAGGGGGGTCGCTCAGAGGTAGAACACCCCTGGGTTCAATCCCCAGTACCAAAGCAAACAAAAGCAAAAGCAATAGTGTTTTGAAAAAAGAGTAGTCATCTGCTTTTAAGTCAAAGACATCATTCGACCCTGGCGTGCTGGCGCACACTTATAATCCCAGTACTTGGGAGGCTGAGACAGGAGGATCGGGGTTCACAGCCAGCCTCAGCTACTTAGTGAGGCCCTCTGCAACTTAATGAGACCCTGTTTCAAAATAACGAATAAAAAAATAGGGCTGGGGGTGTAGCCCAGAGGTAGAATGCCCCTGGGTTCAATCCCCGGTACCGCCAGAAAAAAAAAAAGAAATTATTCGTGTTAATCCACAAAGACTACTGTTTTTTTCACTTTACTGCCTATTCACTAACAGATTGGCAAAGACTACTTTGTGTTAAACTATAAGACTCATCCTGGATGTTTGTTTCAAAATAGCACTTCCAGACTCAGAAAGACGGCCTCAAGTACTGAGAGGCAGGCGCAGGCCTTGGAGTCGCGGGCACTCACCCGAGCGGCTTCCACGATGGCGCTTTCAAACTCGCGGTAAGCTTCCCAGATGGCCAGTCCTTTGGTCATGTGCAAGCCGACAGACGACAGAGCCCTTTCAAACACAGAGCGCACTTTCTCAAGGCCCCCTTTCTGACCAATGCCACCAACTGAGTACTGGCCATACTCCAGCCAAATGTTAGGACCTAAGAATGACAAGGAGTGTCCTATTAGTTTAAGACATAAAATACCCAGAACACTAAAACTGATACGTAACAAAAGAAATGTGTCCATCAAAAAGTACTCATTCATGCAAAAATTAAGAGCATCATCAACTTACCTAACTAACACTGCAGCCTGAAAAACATCACATGTTAAAATATCTTCCTAAGTATGATCAGTGAATAGTTACTGCATAAACAGGATATGCCAAGTGGTAATATGTAAGATGACTGTGCTTTCAAAGCTTATCTATTAAAGCTGTAAGAACCTGGAAATGGATCTCAGTGAAAACAGTCATGAATCTTGGCCAATCTTCAGAAACACTGCAAAGCCTAAAATTTTTCAACTCTTGAATCCTGATTCTTTCTTAAGTCTTTTGGTCAAAGAATGAAATTAAAAGGTCTAATCTTATTACTGAAAATCTGTATTTTAAACCTCTAGTTTTAATGATGTATAAACAAAATGACCTTAGTGCCTTCTTTCGTTCACTTTCTTTTTAACCTTTTTATATATTTGCTCCCATGCCTTTAAGACTAGACTGATGAATTCTTTATGAATGCATCAATTCTTACTGTACCCCAGCCCCAACATGTAGAACACCCCCATTATCAACATCTCCCACCAGTTACCTGGAAATACCACATAAGTTATCCCTGTCAGCTAACTATTAAGTGTGAGTATATTTATTCCCTTTACTACAGATATTTCTTTCACTTTTATTTTAAATGCAAATAGCCTCAACTGAACACAAAGACAAGGACAAAGAAAATCAAAGTTAGATCTTTCTAATTGCTAGATTAACACTCTTAGTGGGTAGCAACATCTCACAACACAACCCAGGGCAGCAGAGACTGACTAGACGCCCCCAACGCCCAGAGGCACTCACAGATGTAGTCCTGCACAGCTTTCTCAAAGAGGTCATACACATGCTCTCGGTCCAGGCCGTCCAGGGCCATGCTGATCTCATCGTGCAGCCACTCCATCCAGAGCTCTAGGAGACAACGGCACCGCGTTACCACCTCCCTCGCCACAGGGGAGGCCGACAGCAGGCTTTACTGAGGGCAGCCATGCACAAACATTTCGTCCATTTTAACTGTACAACCTGCCCACTTCACAGAAATTTGATTTTTAAAAACTGAGCCAAGCACACAGAAGGTTTTAGTTTCCCAACAAGATGAAATGAATAAAATCCTAAGAGCCCATGCCTATTGGACATTTTAAATTACATTAATAATGCCATCTACTGCTGGGCATGGTGGCGCACATCAGTAATCCCAGTACTCTGGGAGGTTGAGACAGGAAGATCACAGGTTTAAGGCCAGCCTCAGCAACTTAGTGAGAAAATAAAATAGGGCAGAGAGTATCGCTCAGATGTACAATTACCCTGGATTCAATTCCCAGTACCACAAAATAATAGTAATGATAATAATAGTAATAATAACAACGACATCTACCTAAGGACGTAGACGCTGCCAGGCATGTGTTAAGTGTTGAACACAGAACAGCTCGTTCCATCCTATCATGAACTACAAGGCAGAAACCACTGTCACTCTCATTTTACTGCGAGGAAAACCAAGTCTTAGGACTGACGTGATTTGCTTAAGATCTCACAGTCAGTACGAGGTCTCCATAGAAATGAATCTGGGCAAAGCAATTCCAGCATCTGGACTCAGCAGCTGCACTCTGCAGGAGGAGACGGACAGAGCTGGAGCCAGGGCCAGGGTTTTGACTTATGCCCAAAGATGACTTGTGAACATTCAAGAAGAGTTAACTGTAAAGATGCTCAGTGCAATTATGTGTCTAATACGCAAATATGTAGACATGACCTAAATGTGCAACTACTGTAGAGCAATTAAGGTATGAAACATTTGCATAAGAACTACTCATAGCAGTTTAATTATATTAACCATTTTCTGGTTCTGAGAGAATGGATTAAACACATACATACTGGAATGGGAAACAGAGACCAAGGTAAAGTTGAATTACATGGAAAAGTTTTGTCATAGTATTGGGATAAACAAACTGGGATTCAAAATGTAAATCTATGTTGTATGACCTCACATGTTTTGCAAAAAGCTACAAGACAACAAACTAAAAACAGCTGACTCTGCATGATGAGCTTTCTTCTTTTCAATATGCTGTATGTTACAAATTTTCTTTAAGGAACATGTCCTATTTTCAGCATTGGAACAACAACAACAAAATTCACTCAAGTCTCCACGTTCCTAAAAGCGGCTCTAGCGCGGAAACGGCACCTTCGGTCAGCGGGAAGATCTCGCTCATCTTCTGGCGGGCCGCCCTCACTTTGGTAAGCTCCCCTTCCAGCCGCAGCAGCCTGATCAGGTCCACGTGGCAGTTGTAGTCATAGATGTTGACAGAGAGCTGAGAGGAAGAGCAACAAAAGTAGAATTCAAAAGGCTATCCTCAAAAATAACTTCGCTTTGGTCACTACTGGTGACCACACGCAGATCTGCCGCGAAGGAGATAAGCACGCTAGCTGTGAGCGCCACTGCAAGAGCCAGGCAACGTCTGCCCTCAGGAAGAGGAAGACACACGATGCAAGAGGAGGCGCGTCTACCTCAAAGTGCCCTTGAGTCTTAGATTCCTATCAGAAGACACTTGGGTTCTCTCTGAAATAAAGGAGACATTCTAATGAAACAACCAAAAAGTGTGTGTCCTTAGGCAAGTGACAGTGTATCTAAGCCTTCTTTAATGGGGGTACTATTAGTTTCTAGCTCAGAAGGCTCTTGTAAAAACCTTAAAAGGTACTTTAGCACGTGACAGCTGCACAGTAAGTTCTTTCATTTTACTAAATGAAGATGGGAAACCCTATTAAAGCAATAAGAATGGGAACAGGATGGTGTAGGAAATCCCACACGACCACAGCCACCTGGGTCATTCTGCCAGCCGACCCCTGTAAGACAAAGCTGTGCAGGCCCCAGCCGAGTGCGCTGTGCCGGCCGCTGAGGCCTGGACTGTTTCTTAACTGCTGTCAGACATGTGAACAGTGTTTGAAAAAGGCCAGGGGACATCTGGTTGGCCAAGTCCACCTTCGCCTAAGTTAGCATAGAAACCCCTTCCCCCTGCCTTGGGGTGCAGGGACCCTCCTGTCTTGCTGCTGAGACATTCTTCTGTCCACAAGCCCCCCAGAATGGCACTTCGTGCAATCTTGTATCTGTCCACCTGTCTGTCCAACTTCATGGCCTCTTCTACCTTTAGCAGCCAGTTCCGACATCCCAGGACCAGGTCTGTTGAAGCTGAGTGCCAAGTACACTGAGGTTTACTCTGTCATCAGTACACCTACCCTTGAAGAACAGCCAAAGGAACTTCCAACAGAAAGGAAATGATAAGAGAAGGAATTCTGGAGCTCAGAAAGGAAGAAAGAGCAGAAATATGGGTAAGTACAGTAGATGATCCCTGTCTCCTAAGTCAAATGTAATGAGGAAACACACATGTTAAGACCACCTCATACCCAAGACAGTGATACCTAAAAGTGAGGATGAAAAAAGGACCAAAATGGAAGATTCCCACACTTCACTCAAGTAGTAAAAACTGATACCATGTCAATCGAATCTGTGTATTTTAATATCCAAAGCAATCACTAAGAAAACTAAAAATACAGCCGGGCGTGGTGGTGCATGCCTGTCATCCCAGTACTTGGGAGGCTGAGACAGGAGGATCACAGGTTCGCGGCCAGCCTCAGCTACTTTAATGAGGCCCTCCGCAACTTAGTGAGACCCTGTTTCAAAATAAAGAATAAAAAATAGGGCTGGGGGTGTAGCTCAGAAGTAGAATGCCCCTGGGTTCAATCCTGAGTACCGCCAAAAAGAAAAAGGAAACTAAAAATACATTAAAAATCATATTGAATAAATCAAGATGGTATCCTTAAAATGTTCAAATAACCTGCAGAAAGAAAGAGAGAAAAAATAAAATGTCAGGCTTTAGCCCTAACATATCAATAAATTACTTTAAATGTAAATGGTCTATATATACTAATTAAAAGGCAGAGAATGGCAGAGTAGATGAAAACACAACCCAACTATATACTCATCACATGAAACTGACCTCAAATTTGAAGACATAAGGTTATTTGAAATTAAAAGACACTTTGAGAACCACTGAAATTTTGTTTACTGCCTTGTAAGGTTAAACCTGTGGCACTCAGCCCCTCTCTTCCTCATTCCCCTAATATTCTTTGTCAATAAAGGGTTAATGCTTCTCAGATATTTAAAATCACAGGGAAAAAAAAGTAAAAGGATAGAAAAAGATATACTATGCAAGCATTAGTTAAAATGAAGTCAACGATGCTGCAGTAATATCACATAAAGTAGAACCAGACATGGTGACGCACGCCTGTAATCCTACTACTTGGGAGGCTGAGACAGGAAGATCACAGGTTCGAGGACAACCTCAGCAAATTACAAGACTCTCAGCAACCTAGCAAGACCCTGTTTCAAAACAAAAAATAAAAATAGGGCTTGGGGTGTAGCTCAGAGGTAGAATGCCCCTGGGTCCAACCCCGAGTACCAAAAAAAAAATTTTTTTCACATAAAGCTGATTTCAGAAGCTGGGTATGGTGGCGCACACCTGTAATCCCAGTACTCAGGAGGCTAAGACAGGAAAATCACAGATTCGAGGCCAGCCTCAGCAACTTAGCAAGACCCTGTTTCAAAATGAAAAATAAAATAGGGCTGGAGGTATAGCCTGGACATAGAATGCCCCTGGGTCCAACCTTCAGTACCAAAAAAAGAAAAAAGTGGACTTCAGCGTAAAAAGAATTATCAAGGACAAAAAGGTCCGGACATGGTGACGCACGCTTGTAATCCCAATACTTGGGAGGCTGAGGCAGGAGGATCCGGGTTCGCGGCCAGCCTCAGCTACTTAGTGAGGCCCTCCTCAACTTAGTGAGACCCGTTTCAAAATAAAGAATAAAAAATAGGGCTGGGGGTGTAGCCCAGTGCTAGAATGCCCCAGGGTTCAATCCCTGGTACCACAAAAAAAAGACAAAATGGGTCATTACATAATTATAAAAGGAGAAATGTAGCTCTAGAAATCTACCAGGAGAACATCACATTCCTAAATGTGTATGTACCAAACACCAACACCTCAAAATACACGAAGTAAAACTGACACAGACGAAAGACACAACCACAATTTTATTTGGGGACTTTAACACCCCCTTTTCAGCAATTCCTACACAGAAAATCAGCAAGAATATACAGGAGCTCAACACCACCAAATAATATGATCTAATTTACATATACGGAGCACTCCACCCAACAGTAGCAGAATACATATTTATCCCAGTGCCCATGGAACATTCACTGAGAACCTATCTTAGGCCATAAAGCAAACTCAACAAATTTAAAAGAAATGAAGCCATACCGAGTATATTTTCTGACCAAATGGAATCAAGCTAAAAACTATTTGCAGTAGCAAAATCTCTGAACACTTCAAAGTGAAGCAGTGTACTTCTAAATAATCAACAGGTCAAAAAGAAAGTCTCATAGCAAATTTTAAAACACACAGAAATGAATATAATGAAAACATAGCAAATCAAAATAAATAGGATGCAGCTAAAATAGTGCAAAGAGGGAAACTTAAACAACTAAACCCAATGTATAAATAGATTTATATGCCATGACCAAGTAAGATTTATTCCAGGTATGCAAGGCTAATTCAATATTTGAAAATCAATGTCGGGTGTCTTGGCTTGGAATCCCAGTTCTTGGGAGGCTGACACAGGAGGATCACAAGTTCACAGCCAGCCTCAGCAATTCATGGAGGCCCTCAGTAATTTAGTGAGGCCCTCGGCAATTTAGTGAAACCCTGTTTCAAAATAAAAATAAAATAGGTCTACGGGTGTAGCTCAGAGATAGAATGCCCCTGGGTTCAATCAACAGTACCACACAAAAAAAAGAGAGAAAGAAATCAATCACTGTAATCCACTGTACCAGCAGGCTAAAGGAGAAAAATCATTCATTAATTGATACAGAAAACGCATTTGACAAAATCTAACAAAAATTCATGATAAAAAAAGAAGAAAAACTTTCAGCAAGTTAGAAATAAAGGAGAGCTACCTCACCCTGATAACAAGTATCTATAAAAAACCTACAGCACATGCTTGTAATCCCAGTACTTGGGAGGCTGAGACAGGAGGATCCAGGTCCGCGGCCAGCCTCGCTACTTAGTGAAGTCCTCCGCAACTTCGTGAGACCCGGTTTCAAAATAAAGCATAAAAAACAGGGCCGGGGGTGTAGCGTGGAGGTAGAACGCCCCTGGGTTCAATCCCCGGTACCGCAAAAAAAAAAAATGGTTAGGACAGCCAGCCGGGCGTGGTGGCACACACATGTAATCCTAGTACCTGGGAGGCTGAGAGAGGAGGATCGCAGGTTGGAGAACAGCCTCAGCAACTTAGCGAGGCCCTCAGCAACTTAGTGAGACCCTGTTTCAAAATAAAAAATAAAATAGGACTGGGGATGTAGGTCAGAGGTAGAATGCCCCTGGGTTCAATCCCTAGTACCACAATAAATAAATAACAACAATTAAAGTGAAGTTAATAAAAATATGGTTTCTTCACTAAAAGAAATTCAAAGTTCTCCCAGTCATACCACGTCCTAGGCACCCACGTCCAGACGTGCTTCCTGACTATGAACGGGAGTGGGAGAGTCCTAGCTGGTTCGTGTCAGGAACGTCTGTCAAGTGCTCTTCACGTGAGTACCACATGCAGGCCAGCAGAAGAAAAGCCACTAACTACAGAAACTACCTCTAAGGTGGCATCTGGTCTAAACTTCTTACTTTTAGGCCAAAATAAGGAAGATGCTTATTTGGAGTATGGAGAAGTGCTCTTAAAGTATGTATATTAAACGTGTACTGAACTGCACTTAAGAGATATTTCCATTTAGTTCAATCAGAACTGACAAAGGAGTACATATGCTGGTCTATTCTGGGCTGAGAACATCATTAATGACACAGGATGCTTCCATGAAAGAGGCTTAGCCAATGCACAAAATAACCTGCTGACTTCTAACTCCCCAGCCGGCGTGAGAAAGGCCACGCCCACCTGTACCTAGACGGAGGAAGAGAAAAACACAGGCTGGTGGAAATGACTGATGCGATCTGGGGAAGGCAGGATGGAAAAGCCTTTAGTTAGCACCTACTGTGTGCCAACTGTGTCGGGAGCTTTACGTGCACTGTGTCACTTAAGCCACACTACCGCTGTGAGGGAGGTGCTACAACATCACTTCACCAACTGGACACACCGCCTGAGAGGGCTGGCCGGACTTGTGCGGGGAAGGCATGGATTCACACGAGCCACGGTCTCTGTCTGTCCTGTGCCAGGCTGCACTGCCCAACAGCCTAAGGCACCAAAAGATGCCCCTTTACCTTAAGCACACAAACACAAATAGCAGAAAAACTTTGCTGACGTCATTTGGAAGACGGCACTTGGAAAGCCAGCTTTCATAAAGTACTCAGGGATGAAAACCAAAAATTGCAAATACTACTGGGCCAATTTTTCCCAGGCCTTTCTGGAAGGTACTCATCATTACGCTGCACTGTAAGGACACATACAGCTGGAACGAGAGGCTGCGGGATTAGGATGAGGTGGAAAGGGGTTAGAAAAACTAGAAAAGCCCATTTCTAGACCCCAGGACAACGAAGACAAGGCCTACGGCTCTTTAATTCACCATCACCTGCCAGTCCCATCCTCTGTGGTCACCTTCTGAGCCCCATGCCACCCTCAGTGGGCTGAGGCAGGCAGAAAACTGCAGGGCGTCAGGAGCCAGGGAGACTCCTACGTCCTCCCTAGTAAGCTGGACTTAACTTCACTGGTTCCAACCTTCCCTTCCTTCTAAAACAGGTGATTCTTCCTCCCACAGAACAGTAAGCTCACTGAAAGACCTTTAGAAATTATTTCAAGAAGGGCAGGGGCAAAGTCAGTCTGGCACCCCATGTCACACTGTCATTTGCTAAACGAATACGACTAAATGAGCTTCGGCATACTTATTTAAAGAAAGTAGAAGCGGTAACCACCTGATGCCCCAACTGGTTCCCCTGACAATCGTATGTGATGACAAGTGGGACTATACCAACGGATGATAGCACTATTTCATAACTTAACAAAACTAGCAGTGCCACAGGAGCATTATTTATTTATTGTGTGGCGGGGGCTGGGGATTGAAACCAGGGGCATTCTACCTCCGAGCTACACCCCCAGCCCTATTTTTTTTTATTTTGAAACAGGGTCTCACTAAGTTGCGGAGGGCCTCACTAAGTAGCTGAGGCTGGCCGTGAACCCGGATCCTCTCAGCCTCCCAAGTACTGGGATTACAAGCGTGCGCCACCACACCCGGCTGCCACGGGAACGTTATAAGGAAATTAAAACCCCGCAAGGTTCAGTGAGAAACCCAGGTTGTCGCAACTTCACAGTTCTGAGTGACTGAACATTTGGCATGGCATTTGGTCCACAGGTAACTTCTATCCCACTGTGAGTGACTTTAAGGAAATCAACTCATTATTTGTTATGAGTCTTATTTCCTCATCTATAAAATGAGAATGTGCTCAACCTCTTTTGGGTGCCACACCTTCAAATCCACACTGCCCTCCGCTCCCTGTCCTGTGCCCCACGGCCTACAACACATTTTGGGCTTCCTGGCTCTCTGGATGCCAGGTGGTTTTGCCTAACAGGAGACACCAGAAGAAATTTGGAGGGAGGAAAGCCAGACGGTCCGGATCTCTCTTCCAAAGTGTCAGCAAGCTCTCAGGTGCCCTTTCCACCGAACTATTCAGGTAACCAACTCACCCCTACAGACCTAAATGTGGATACATGCCCTGCTTTTTACTAGCTGTGAGGTACTAAACCTTCATTCCTGGTTCCCCCCGCCCAGGCCTTTATAAACACAGTCTTCCCTTTACTGATCTTTTCTCAAGTTACCCTATTTTAAATTTGCCACGTATTTCCTCCTAGGGCGCTGGACTATATAGAAGATATCACTACCTCATAAGGTCACAGATCAGAGGCCACAGTACTACGAGGAGCCAGGCACTGGTTCATTATTATGACAACTATACAACACAGGGATTGTTGCTCCCGATCTATACAGGAGGAAGCTGAGGCTCAGAGAAGTTAAGAAGTTCGCCCAAGGATACACAGGAGTGAAATAGCTAGAACTGGGACCTTAACCTTCCAGTCACGGACACCTTCCCATTTCTATCGTCATCTCAGTCAATACGTTCCCTTCTACACCCTGGGGTCCTCATCGTCGTTATCCCTGCAGGAAAATAGATCTGTCAAAGCATAGGCTTTGACAGATTCGACCGTCGAACGTCGTTTTAACTGTGTGGCTAAGGAAAGGAGCTCTGGAGT
>PVJS01012340.1:0-44078 GCA_004027185.1 Glis glis | reverse complement strand
TGCTTTATTTTTGAAACCGGGTCTCACGAAGTTGCGGAGGGCCTCACTAGGTAGAGAGAGAGAGAGAGAGAGAGAGAGAGAGAGAGAGATCGAGCGCGCGCGCATGCGTGCTGAGGTTGGCCGCAAACCCGGATCCTCCGGTCTCCGCCTCCCAAACTACTGGGATTACAAGCGTGCGCCACCACGCCCGGCTCCACGAAGGCCCATTTTAAAACACTGACTCTCCTCACAGGACACCTGTACCCTTTGACTCCTCCCCTCCCCCTCCCCAGCCCTCAGCTACCCCGAATCCTCTTTCTCCAGATTTCCCTACTACAGACGTTTTGTCGGGGTGGAAGCAGCTATGTGGCCTTTGGTGTCTGGCTTTGTTTTCAAGGTTCATCCACGTTGTAGCACATGCCAATGTGATATCTCTTCGTTCCTGAAAACATACCTTTGTAGGAATACCCTATATTTAAATTATCTGCTTATTTTTTTATTTTTTTTTTTTGCGATACTGGAAATTTAACCCAGGGGCATTCTACCTCTGAGCCCTAGTCCTATTTTTTATCCTTTACTTTGAAACAGGGTCTCACTAAGTTGCCCAGGGCCTCACTAAGTAGCTGAGGCTGGCCACAGACCTGGATCCTCCAGTCTCAGCCTCCCAAGTACTGGGATTACAAGCATGCGCCACCACGCCTGGCTGAATTATCTGCTTATTAGTTGATGGGTACTGGGTTGAGTCCACCTTTGGGTTATGTTGAACAATGCCACTGTGAACATTTATATGCACATTTTTGTGTGTACCTTTTCATTTCTCTGGGGTGTAGACCTAGAAATAGAGTTGCTGAGTCAGAGGGTAACTGCATGCTTAGCTTTTTGAGGAACTGCCAGACTGTCTTCCACAGCGGCTGCACAGTGTCACATGGCCCCTCGCCATGGCTGACGGCTCAGTTTCACCACATCCTCACCAGCAATTGTTGCTCTCAGTCTTTTTTATCATAGCCATCCTAGCGCGTAGGAAGTAGTATCTCATTGTGTGTCGACTTGCATTTCCTTAATGGATAATGATGTTGAACACCTTTTCATGTGGTTATAGGCCATTTGTATATTTTCTTTAAGAAAATGTCTCTTTTCATCCTTTGCCCATCTTTTTTTTTTCCAATTTATCAGAGTATAAGTTTTCAAAATAGTCCCTAATGATCCTCTAAATTTCTGTGATGTCTATGGTGATATCCCCTTTATCATCTCTAATTTTATTAATTGGTGTCTTCTTTCTCTTTCTTTTGGTTTGTTTGCTTAAGGGTTATCAATCTTGTTTATCTTTTTCAAAGAACCATCTCTTTGTTTCATTGATCCTTTGTATGGTATTTTTATTCTCTAGTTCACTAATTTTGGCTCTGATCTTATTTCCTTCCTTCTACTGGTTTTGGAATTGGTTTTTGTTTGTCTAGGGCCTTAAGATGCATCATTAGCGAGCTACACCCTCAGCCCTATTTTTTATTCTTTATTTTGAAACAGGGTCTCACTAAGTTGTGGAGGGCCTCACTACGTAGCTGAGGCTGACCACGAACCCGGATCCTCCTGTCTCAGCCTCCCAAGTACTAGGATCACAAGAGTGCGCCACCACGCCCAACTAGGCTGTTTATTTGGGATCTTTCTGTTGTTGTTTTTTTTTTTTATGAAAGCACTTCACCCATTTCCTAAAGCTTTCTCTATTTGTTGTTGAAGTGTAAGGGTTCTTTATGTATTCTGGATACTTGGCCCTTGTCAGAGATATAATTTGCAAATATTTTCTCTTATTCTCTGGATTTTCTTTTCACTTTCTTGACAGTATCATGTGCAGCAAAGGTTTTTTTTTTTTTTTTTTAATTTTGACTAGGCTCCATTTACCCAAGATCTCTCTGTGGCTCCTGCTCTGGGTGTCATATCTAAGAACTTTGCCTGGGCAGCCTGGTTTCCATGACTAAAGTGACTTCTCACCTTTGACCACCCTCTGGCCCGTGTCATGTTGTCCCTGCTCTAAAATTCTTTTTAAAGTAGAGTTTGGATAATTTACCTATTTTTATGAAGAATGAATTATCACCAAGTGCATTAGAAAATGAATTGGTAATTTTCAGTCCCTATAGTACTTCTCTTTGAAGCCCTGCAGCCCTTCTCCAGGGGTGGTTTTGTCCCTGAGGGACATTTCCAATGTTGAGAGACATTTCCGATTGTCACGTCTAGAGGTTCCACATGAGTCTGGTGGGTAGAGGCCAATGTGGCTGCTGACCCTCCTCCTCCCCCTGCCCCAAGTTCCGAGCGAACTAAAGAGGCCCTGCTCCAGGAAAGAATTGTCCCACCGCAACACCCACACTGCTGGGGTCCTGGTCTGGACAGGACAGTCGGAGCCCGGCCCTTTTCATCCTGGCCCCGTCCTCTTCTGCTGCGCAGAGGGGAGGAGCCTGTGAGTGGAGCCAGTTTGTGTGATTCTATTATTTATCTTTCTACATATTCTTTACTTTGTTGTGTGGTTCTATTATTTATCTTTCTGCATATTCTTTACTTTGACCTGAAAGGCTGCCCATCTTTGGCTCGTGTCTTTTGTTACTTATCCAAACCCAGTCCAGAGTGAGAATAAGAGCTGCTTGATCTTTTTTTAAAGAAACAAATAAAAAGGGCTGAGCAATAAATGCAAATTGACTAGAACTGTTTCTGCTAACACACTCATGCACATACACACACACTAGTGTGCACACACACACACACACACACACACACACACAATTTTTCCTATGCTAATACTTCAATTCTTTAAGGGTTTCAGCCGCTGTAGGCACCAGATTTAAAATTCTGAAGTGTGCAGGAGGGACTCCATCCACATGAACACCTGCTGCTGGGAGCGGCTCAGTCCCACAGGGAAGACAGGTGGCTCCTCTGTCTGATTTTGTGCAGCGAGCTCTTGGAGGTGCCATAGAATTGGAAACTACATGCATGCACGCCAGCCCACACGGGGCCTAGATGCATTCTGAGTGTGAAAGGAATGCTTGGTTCTTAAGAAGAGAGTGGGAGGGAGAGAGGCAGAGTCCACAATGCCCCCAAACACAGTGCTCCCGAGGTGAAGACTGGCCTGTCCGCCCCCTGGTCTCCATCTCAAGTCCCCCTGCTGCGCCCTAAGCCAGTTTGCATTGGACAAAGACGAAGACCCTACAGCCCCACCCCTGCTGGGTGGCTGGCCGCCTTCCCAGGAGCCAACAGCAGCTCGAGGGTGCAGCAGCTCGGTGTCCCTTCAAGCCTCAGGTCCAGGGGGTGGCTGCTCCTCGGTGACACCTCTTCTCAGCTAAACAGCCCTCGGCCTTTACCCTCCATCCATAAGGCCTGGGATCACCCACTCTGACCACTGGGGACCTATCTCCTCTGCCCGCTCCGAAACCTGGGGACTAGGAGTGGCTGCTTCACCAGGGGCACAAGATGACTCTCCTCCTCTGAGCACTGTGTCTGTCTCCAGCTCCTGCTGGGCTCAGGGAGCCTCCTTTCCGAAGGTTCTGGGCAGGGTCCCCTGGGGCAGGACGGCCCTGCAGCCCTGGGGCTGAGCCTAAGCCAGAGTCCCCAGCTCAGAGTCACAGGCAGGGCCAGGAGAAGAGAGTGTGCTCCACGGCTGCAGCCCCTCACCCAGGTGCAGCCCTGCCAGCTAAGGCCACGTCACCGCCCCAGGCAGAGCAGAGTTCCTGCGCAGGGCGTGGGGCAGAATCTACCCGCCAGAAGCTCCTGGAGGAGGAGACACAGAAATGCTTCTTCCTGCCAGTGAGGAGCCGCCTCCCTCGCCCAGGATCCAGAGAGGAAGGAGAAAAGTGTGATGAGCCCCGTCACCGCGTCTTTTCATGTCTCCGTGTTCACTTCCCCCTCTAAATTCTTTTTAAGTGCCCACAATGTCTTTTTTTCTGAAGTGGTATTGCCAAAAACATGTGGACAGTCTAAAGTTGGTCTAGTGATCTGGTTACAGGTAAATTGAAACTTCTGCCTGCACCTCTCCACTTAGTTCCTGTGCTCTTCAAGTGAATGTCTCTGACTCCCTTCTGGTCACCATCTGGGATCTTAATAGGAGACAGATGACCTAGGGTGAGCCCTGTGCCGGGTGTCCTGGCCTGGACCCAGGCGAGGAGGCAGGTGTGTCTGGGAGTCGATCTCGTGAACTCATGGGGCTTTAAGGTGTTGCAAAATCCCCCAAATCAGTCCTTGCAGATATTTTTTTTTCTAAAGCAGCCCGTGGTGTCCATGACTCAGAATCTAACACACAACCGGTTTTGCTAAGTGTCCCTGTATGACGTGTTTCAACATCTTTCCTGATAAGTGTTTTCGAGTCTGAACCAGAACTTTGGTAATAAACCGAAGCTTTTTTGCAACATGACTACCAGGTGTTTTCCTCTCCCAGAGCCTTTTCTATTACCTGTCAGAGTTTTCTGTAGTGCACAGAAACATCTGGGCCTTTCCTCCAAAACCGGCCACCTCCAGACCATCAGTCTTCTGAAAATGCAAGATAACAGTAAGAATATTTCCACCTACAATGTGTGTGCACGTGTGCATAGGTACATTATTTATAAATCGCTATACCAAGTAGGAGATCTTCAAGTGGTGGGTGAGTAGTCCACAGTGAGTGCGTGGCTGGGGGCTGATGGACACTCGGACTGCCGAGGAGCACGGAGCTGAGCTGTCCTCAAGCCCTGACCAGAATTCCTTCCACGGCATGGCTGGGCCTGGCTCCGTCTTCTCCTTTGCTCCAAACTTGCTTCCCATGAAGGACTAAGTGTGCCGCTCTCCCTGGGAGGCTAGAGGAGGTGACCGACCGTGCGTGCTCCCAGGCCCGTCATCCAGCTACCACCCAGAACCTAGCACAGGGCCCTCACCTGCCCCATGAGAAGCTGCTCCTTGAAGTCTAGAGATGGAGGCCAAGGGGAGTTTCTTTTCCATGTTTTACTCACACAGAAAATGAGGCTCATATCTGCTTGATGCTAGATTAGGAGACTGGAAATTTCTCAGAACTTTATTGTCCTTCCTCGGCACCCGTCGCTGTGCACATCCACGCCAGCCGCGTCTGGCTGCTGTGGGGATGGGGAGTCCCTCGTGGCTTCTGCAGTACGTCACCAGGAGCTGGAGACGTGACAGAGCTCCTCTCAGTGTTGTGGGGCTGATCCTGGAGGTTGGAAGGGAGGCCATCCCAGGCCTCTGGCGGCTTCTGCAGTCTTCAGTGCCCCTGCCTCTGCTGGGGCCACATCCCTCCCACCTCCCTCCACCTCCTCACATGTAGCTCATCCAAACTCTTGCTGCTACAGACACCAGTAGCTGGAGTAGGGCCCACCATTACCACCATGACCCCCTCTTGACTTGGTGACACCTCTAAACACCCTATCTCCAAATAACATCCCACACCCAGATACCAGTGGTCAGGTCGGCGGACATTGTTTTCAGGGGATACAAGTCAATGCAGGCAGGGAGTACAGTCTGGGGGCTACCTGTGGAGGTTGAAGGGTTGGGGTAGCACAGGGCCTTGGTGCACTCTGCTCAGCCCCATGGTAGGAAGGAGAAACGCTCATGCAATGGCTTGATTGCACACAGATGCCGTGCAGGGGTCCCCAGGAACCTGCCAGCGCTGATGCCCAGGATGGGAAGTGGATGATTGGGAGACAGAGGGGGGTGCAGGAGGTGGTATTGCCCCCCACCAGGCTGCTTTGACGTTGATCTCGTGTGCAAGCAGGGCATATTGACTCAATTGGGGAAGTTGATTACATAATTATAAAGAAGCAGAACTGTATCTGCTGTCTACACTCATGATTAAACTATGCACCCCAAACTGGAAACTCAACAATACAGCTCACACGCGGGCTGCAATCAGGGTCCCAGATGGCAGGAGACAGGAGGCCCAGAGGACAGGCAAGGGACTCGACTTCCTCCGAGGGCACCCAGCCAGGGTACAGCCCTGCAGCGGACGTCCCCCAGCCCTGCTTCACGGGAACACTGGGTGCCCCCCTGGAAATCAGTACCATTTTCTGTCCCTGGTCAAAGTCCTGACGGGTTTCCAGTTAGCCCAGCTGGGATTCAAGTAAGTGAGGCCCGTGTCGATCCCGCCCCATTCTGCCATTTTCAGTCCCAAACAGTGACACATACACCCTCTGGAATAACGTGAGGGTGCCTGGTGACCAGCTTTATCCAGGCGGGTTCCTAATGTCTTTTGTCTGAAAATATTCAGTGAGACCAAGAGACACACTGGGTGCTTAGGCAGAGAAGACAAGCCAGGATTCAGAATCCTCTACAGGAAATGCACCCTTCACTAAAACTCCACTTCCTGCTTGAGGACAGATGTGAAAGTCTGATTATCTGATTTAAAAAAAAAAATGTGTAAAGAGGAAAATGCAGTACATGCGTTTTGTTGCTAAAACACTATCTTAAGAAAGGGTTTTGTTGTGTGTGTTTTTTTTAACCAGGATGGTGAAACTAGCAGAGGAGAACCTGAAAGAAAGAGAATCCTCAGCGAGCTTCCACAGACAGCCTCAGAAGACAACGAGGTGTTCGGTACGTAGCGCGCGACCGGGAGCCGCTGCCACATGATGATGGTGCGCGCGCACATCCTCACCGGGGCGGCTTTTATTTTTTAAATGTGTGGGCAGTCCACAGACCCGCTGTCATTATTACAAGCAGAGGCCACGTAGAGATGAGGAAAACAGGCCTCTCGTTTCCCTCCTGTGGTCCCTCTTCCAACGTGACCACAGGTGACAGTGACACATACTGTATATGCCGTTTTCTCTTTGTGTTGTGACATGCACCCCCAAGACCGCCCGGGCTCCCCCTTACTGTACGGTCTGTCTCACGTCCTCCATTTGTCCATTGGGTGTGGGCATCAGAAAACCTAAGCGTGCCGTAAAAACAGCCGAGGAGGAAGTGAGGTTGCCGGCGGCGGAGCCCGCGGTGTTGATGGTAGCGGCACACGGTGACTCAGAAGGCGCTGGGTAGTGCCTGTTGTCTAGAGAACGGATGTTTCACATTGCCACACTGAGCGCAAACTGCCCCTACAGATGCACAGTCCTCTCTCCCTACTTCCCCCAAGAGTGACCCAGTACACTCTCATCTGACTGTCGCATCACAGCAGCAGAATCCACTCCTCCATCTTGACCCCGGAGTCTGGTGACTCTCCCAGACCTCAGAGCTGCAGGGACTGGCAGCAGATCTGCCAGGGGCTGCTCTTGCCTCCTCTCTACTCCGCTCCTCAAGTGAAGGGCCTCCCTGTCTGCCAGAGGGCGCTCCCTCCCCCCGGGTCAGCAGCCTGCAGGGTGCGGTGGCACAAGGCCGACTTCCTGGCCTCGCTGACTGCCTCTGCTCGCCTTGCAGAGGTCCTTCTTCATAGTTCACGCCATAGGCAGGTCAAGCTACACCAATTTTTTTGTTGTTGTTACTCCTGATTATAGCTGTTGTCCCTTTTCTACAGCTGTGTCCTTCTTGAACAAACACACATAATGACAAAGGTGTCTTTATCCACTTGGCAATATCTGCAGCTTCCATAAAAACCACATAACCGAAAGGCCCAAGGCTGAAAACAATGAGGATTGGTCTACCAGACGGGAGACAGGCCAGGTGGATAAGAGCGGCACGCTCCTGGATCCTGCTGTACGGCTTCACGTCCATCTCTGCAGGATCCATTATGGGGGGTATGATCCACCACCTTTAGAGAGTGGGGCTTTCATTCCTTAGTGGCAGAGGAAAGGGTAGAAGACCGCGGCGCAAGTGCCTGGCAGCCACCGCGCACCTTGGTATTGGCGGGAGGAATACGATGTCTGAGTGTCGATGATGCTACGAACCAATCCACCTACGAAGCTATAAAACAAGGTTCCCCAAAGGATCTCTATACTATATATTTAAATACAGACAGAAAAATAACATAGAGAGATGCATAAAAAGAAAGGCAATATGCACACATCCAATTTTAGGTTTCAGTTTTTAAGCGAGTATTACTATTATTATAATTATTATTATTATTATTATTATTATTATTATACTGGGGATGGAACCCAAGGGTGTTCTACCTCTGACCTACACCCCCAACCCTATTTTATTTATTTATTTTATTTTATTTTATTTATTTGTGTGTGTGTGTGTGTGTGTGTGTGTGTGTGTGTGGTACTAGAGATTGAACTCAGGGGCATTCTACCTCCAAGCTACACCACCAGCCCTATTTTATCTTTAATTTGAAATGGGGTCTCACTAGGTTACTGAGAGTCTTGCTACTTGCTGAGGCTGTCCTTGAACCTGTCTCAGCTTCCCAAGTATTGGGATGACAGGGCACCACCACACCCGGCTTATTCTTTATTTTTAATAGAGTCTCACTAAATTGCTGAGTTGCTGAGGGCCTCACTAAGTTGCTGAGACTGGCCTTGAACCTGCGATCCTCCTGTCTCAGCCACCCAAGTACTGGGATTACAGGCGTGCACTACCACACCCAGCTTCCTCTTTATTATTAATAAGTAGCTTCTCGGGTTATTCTTAGCGATGACAACCACTCTGTTACCATCACACACACATACACACAATACATGTATATGTAATTATATGTACCATATAACATAAAAGGCCTCTACAAGGACCCGCTTCCTTCAATTAGGGAGACTGTAATTGCTGACACTTTTTCACAGGCAGCCCTCCTTAACCTTTCCAAGTAAATATTGAACGTGGAAAGTGACTGTCCAGAGATGAAAGTAAAAGCCAGTGGAAAATGCAGGCTCCTCTGTCTCTCTGCAAACTTTGATTCACACGTACCTGAGACCAGCAAAGCCAAGCGGATGCTGCTTGCCGCTCACTGTGAGGCTCCCGGGGCCCGGGCAGTGGAGATGCCCATGCCTGTCAGTCGAAGGCAGCTCCCACAGCCCGCACGCTGCAGCCCATGGTGACCTGCGCCACCTCCCTGGCGTGCTCAGCTGATTCAAGGCCAGCCCTAGTGCAGGGGTGCATGAGCAGTCTGCAGGTGTCCTTGGGTCACCAAACCATGAGTCATGGGCCTGGGAATCCCCGTGCACTCCGTGCTCACCAATCCTGGGGGGTGAGGCCAGGAGGCTGGGGAGCTACTGGGTTTCTGACCTTGAACTTGGTGATCTCCCCTTCCCTGGGAGCCAGGGAAACTCCAGTCTAAAGGTGCAGAGTGGCAAGGGAAAACACAGCTCAGATTGGCCATTAATCTTCCATATTATCTTGGCAGATCGCATGAGAATTGTTAGTCTATAATGTGCAGGGCAAATATTGCTCCAAGTGAGAGCAACCGCTCCTGCCCACTCCACAAGGTCTGTCCTTGACTAGACAGAAGCTCAGAAGCAGGACAGGAAGGCACGCCTTGACATGCTGTGAGTCATCAGCGACACCGCGTGGTTGCCCTGAAGTGCTTGGTGTCATTCAGCTCCTGGTGGTCGTCCTGTGCTCTCATCAGGAGAATGGGCAAGGAGTGTGAAAACGTGGAGGAAGCTGCCATCCCTTAGCTAGCAAATTGCTGCAGAGGTCCCAACCCCAGATCTCAGCAAAGGTCTGAAGAAATCAGAGTTGTCACAGCTGAAGGCATCCCCGGCTGAGGGCCAGACCAGAGAGCTAGGGCCTGAGGCCTCATAGGTACAGGAAATGTGATTCAGATCTGGGGACTCAAGGGCACAAGGGACAACCGAAATCAGGCAAACTTCCTGTGTCTTTGCACAGGCCAGGGCCGACCTTTGACTTAGCATGTACATACAAGGCCAGCAATGTTCATACAGGGTCTTATAGACTTTGTATTTCCTGGTAAAATCCACTGAAGGATTGTTTCAGATCTCAGCAAAAAACAGAGCAGAGCACCGTTTTAAATCTCTCTCCTTTTCCTTTGACAGCGCTGTGGTTGCACCTCAGAATGGTTTGCCTCTTGCTCTAGGAGGAAGGAAACGTTGCAAGCAGGGGAGCTATGCAGCCACCCATTGGGGAAGCCAGGTTATTTTGCAGCAGGCCAGTCTTGAGCTCTGTTTGAACCACAAGCCCATGCACACTGCACATGCCATTCTTGTCATTTGAAGAGCACTCAGGAAGGAAGAGAGAGGGTCCCACCAGTCTCCCTCCAGAGCCCTACCCATGGGCTACAGAGAGGTGCCCACTCAAGTCTCATCTCTCTATAACATACACCAACCATGCCCAGGAGCCACCAGAAGAGGGCAGCACTACCCTCCGGGAGGGACTAGTTCCTTCCAGATGGGTTGGGCCTCTCAAAAGTCAGTGCTACAATGGAATTTTACACAGTCATAAAGAAGAACAAAATTACATCATTTGCAGGGAAATGAAGGGAACTGGAGAACATTATGCTAAGTGAGATTAGTCAGTCACAAAGAGTGAAAAGTCAGATGTTCTCCCTAATATGTGGAAGCTAGGGAGAACGGGACTTAGAAGGGACTCCAGACAAAGAAGGAGAAAACTTTAGATGAGCAAAGAAGGTGACCCAACTGAGGGAGATGGGAGAGGGAAGAGGGAAATACACTGATGCACATGATGTATATTCACAAACTTATCAGAGTCAATCACTATGCTGAGCATGAAAAGGAGGGAAGGGGGAGAGAATCGGGTGGGATTAGAGGGAGGGCTAAAGGAGCAATGTGTGCATGAATGCTTCTGCTACCCTGACACTTATCAAAATATATAATTACAATGCACCAATAAATGAATATATTGAAAAAAGTCAGTGCTAAAAGGCTGAGCACCCCTGGCCTTGGTCGCAGGTAAGCAAGTTCAACCTGACAGGTAGGCAGGCAAGGATGGCTCAACCACCAAGTGTTACTTCCTAATGCCGTTCCCAGCACCATGCCTGGCTGAGGCACGTGCACAGAAGGCCAAACCCTGCTGCACGTCACTAGGGGAACATCCTCTATGGACATTTGCACATGAAGTTTTATAACTGTATCTTCTCCAGAGACGTTCTAGACCTGGCAGCTGCTCACTCAGCATGGCTGTGCTCAGCTAGTGCTCAGGAGCCCAGGTCTCCAACATCTCAAGGTGCTCATGACACGTGCTGCCTGCCTCAGTCTCATCATCGTGACCTGCTTGAGTTGTGACCTGTTCTCTGAGCTTTTAAGAGGATAGGATGGTTCTGGTACCATTCCATCACTATGGCTATGTTCCAAGTTCATGCACAATTTGATCTCATAATGTGATAATGCTTCTTCTGCTCCTGAATCCAACATTTCTCACCTAGCAGGGCCAGAATAGCTCATCCGGCTCCTCTCAGCCTCATATCAGCAGGGGCGACCCATGCCAGGGTCCAGAGTCTTCTGGAAGCTCACCCCTTCCCACCACTGACAAGCTATCCAATGTGGACATACCCCAGCCAGGCTGTCAGCTGGAAGCATGTCGAGCCGTGGTTGCCCACATGTTTCTCCCCATGTCAGGGCCTCCCCACAGAGTGTCCAAAAAGACCCAGCCAAACGAGCAGCCTGCTGCTCTGCCCAGCCCAGAGCACCGCCCTTCACTCCTGCCAGCCCAACAGGTGGAGGTCAAGGGCGGGGAAGGGGCCGCCCCTACCCAAGGGAGTCCCAGCAAGAGTCTGTGACCAGAGATAACGCTCTGGCCACGCTGGCAAAAGATGTCTGCTTCAAACATTTTCCCTAAGAATTTTCGCGTAGCATTAAAAAAAAACTCATTTTGCACTTTTGTTTAAACTTTGCTTCCAAGAAATTTCCATGAGGAAATCATCTTTTTGAGATGTGGCTTTCAAGTAGTATATGTATTTAATGCATCGGGTTAGTGAACTAAGTTATAAAACTAGTAGTTTGCTGTCATTACCAGTGTCAAATTCTATTTTCACCCAGATGTGAGGGTTGCTTGATTAAGGGGGACCCTTCTGGTGGCTTAAACCTTGGTGCCTCCTCTCTGCTGACCGGGTAATGTCCAAGCCCTTTGGCCTGGCATTGGAGGCCTTCAGTGTCGCCTAAGTCTGCTTCCTGTCCTGCTGCTGCTACGCTGGGTGTCATACGGAAGGTCTCTGTTGTTTTGTAGTGCAGGGGTGGGGGCCTTAGCACAGCTGTGCCCTCCTCCTAAACACTCCTCCCAGGCATCTTTGAGGCGAACTCCTCAACCCCATAAGTCTTGTCCCAGTGTCCCCTCTCAGTGACCCTTCCTACTGGGAAATGTGGCAGATGGAGGCCAGGTGAGCTATGACCACCTGCTCGATGACCCATTTAGAACTGGCATTGGGGCCCCATGAGGGTCTGGTGGCTCTCCACCTGTGTGACTCAGAGGCCCTGGTTTCTTTTGTGCTGAGACTTCACGCTCTGAGGCTCAGAGGTGGGGGCAGGAGGGTCCAAGGAGATAGAGGGCGGCGCTTCACGGGGGGGGGGGGGAGGGCTGGTTCCAGGCCATGGTGGCATTCACCACTTCCCTCCAGGACCACTAGCCAGAAGGATCACAGGACCCCTCCTCGCTGCCAGCGGCCTAGAGGAGGCAGGGTGCAGAGGTACACAGGGTGGGCCACTGTCACCTGTGGTCACACTCTATTTACTGGCTTTTATTGCTTGGCTTTGAACCCTGATGGAACATGAGGCCCTTGGAAGGCAGGGGGACTTTGTCTGCTTTCTCCACTACTGAACCCCAGCACCAGAAAAGGACCTGGCTCATGGGAGGGGCTCCTTCAATACTGGCCCAAAGAGCGAGTGATCAGAGGAATCCCAAGTCCTCCCTGCTGCCCACGCCTGTCCTCTCTCTAACACAGCCTCTGTGGACGGTGGCATTCCATGCAGAATGCCACCACACACTGTGTCCACGCCTGAGCTCTCGCTCTGGACGAAATTCTGGCCCTGGGCTCCCACTGAGCATGTGTTGTGCACAAGCGCATGCAGCTTGTGCAGCGGTGTGTGTGCACGTGCATGCTGTACATGTGTGTGCCCCTGAGGTGTGCACTCTGCATTTGCACGCATGCGCATGTGCGTAAGTGCCGCTTCAAGGGAAAACATGACTCTGAAGCTGAGAGGTGCTTCTTTTTCTTTGAAATTAGGAGCCGCCAAGGCCACTTTGGGTCCAGTATTTTCTTTAAAATGGTCGTCCGTAATTCAGGTTTGTAGTTGCTGATCCAGTTAGTCTAGCCTGTTGTGCACGAATTCTACATCAGGTGAGACCCTGAAGCTGCAGCCAGCCCCAGGAGCTCACACACACACCACCAGCCTTGTGTGGCTACCTGGGCTGAGTAGGGGCGTCTGCCCAGCTCTGCTGCCTGCAATGCATGCCCCTGTGCTGCCCCTATGGAGCCCCTGCTGACCAGTCACTGCAGGGCCGCATGGGGGAGCAGGAGAGGCGGACATGGGAGCTGCCGTGGTGTGGCACCCTGGACTCCCAACAATGGGCCACTGTTGTCAACTTCCCTGGAGATGCATGAGACAGCACCAGTCCCCTCCTGTTCCTGAGGCAGCCGCACTTACTGTCACTGTGAGACACGTTGGTTGGCTTCTTTCAGGCCTTCCACTTAGGAGGAAAGTGAAAGTTCCCATTTTCAAATTTTATAGAAAGAGTTGTGCATACTGTGTCCAGGATGGGCCACACCACGTTCCCTAACACCTTTCCACCTGTCTGCACAAGTGAGAGCAGGTTAGGAGAAATAGAATGCAGCACCTGGTGGGACGGGGTGGGGGGCAGCCACCTGGAGGCAGCAGGGCTCGGCGTGGTGCTTCCTGAGCCAGCAGAGCTCTCCCCCGAGGAGCCCAGCCAGGAGGGTGACAGTGGCCCAGCAGTTCCGCCTGGGAATGTGCATGAGAAGGGGTCTCTTGTCTTACACAACTCCTAGGAGCGCGCTGGGTTGTGGAGCCAGCAGGAACTCACGCTGGGAAGTCATAGCTGCCGGGCCTAAAGGTGGCCCCCGTGCGCCCACCCGCATGGAGCCTGGCCTTCAGAAACGCAGTGAGGCCGAGAGTCACTCCGGGTCAGCGGCACACAATAGAACAGCTAGCAGCCCTGGAGAACAAAGAGGGATACAGCTCTCCCATGGCACAAACAGCAGATGTGATGGGCTCTGGCCAGTGGGAGAGCAGCGCGGCCCAGCCTGAGGCCCGGGGTGCTGGGGCTCTGGGGACCTCCTGTCTTATACACTCTGCCACCCTCTGTTATTTAAGCCCGCTGAGTCTGGTCCCACTCAAAGGCACCTCCATTGGCCTCGAGCAGTACACATTTAGTGTTTCTGAGGTCCACCTCCCGCCTAGCCTGGGCTTGTCATGGGGACATGGAGCCCAGCGTGCTGCCGGTTTGTCCCTTTCCTTGAGGACCAGAACCTGGACTTGACATGTAGAGGCAGGCTCCCTCCTGGAGGGCGCTGTCTCCAGGGAAGGAGCAGATGCTCATCATCCCAGAGAACCCCTCCTCCATCACACTCCCACGGACCCACTAGTTTCATCCACCTTTTCCCCACTTGCTGGATGAGATATGGGATGTCCCCGTGTTCCCCAATGAATCCTTAAGGAAGAGGGCCTGGCTTCTACCAATAATGCTTTCATATCAACATTTTGTAAATGAGGGAATGAAGAGCTGAGCAGGAAAGCAGACACCCCGGTACGCTCCCATTGAGCGATGCCGCCGGCCGCACTCCCCTCGCCTTCAGATGGAAACCCTCTCTCTCCACCCGCCGCTCCCATGCTCATCCCAACTGATTTGCTCTCCACGGATGGTGTTAAATGGGATTTGTTACACACACGCTCACACTTCCACAACCACACAATTCCCTTCCCATCCTCTCTTGCACACTTGCACAATCTAGAGCACACCCACACGCATGCACACTCACGCTCACACCTGTTCATACATGCAACACACACAGTTGCATCTCTGACCCAGCTGGCGTGTGTTGTCCTGAGACTCAGCACCCGGGGCTCAGAGACTCTCCCCGTCTGCACGCCTGTGCACAGGGGCAGCCTGGGGTCACACTGACCTTGGGCCTTGCGCATGGCCTCCAGGAAGGTGGGCCCTGGCTGTGCCTGGCGGGGAGAGCCTGGATGGTGGCTTTCCTCGGGGACTTTGCTTGTCACTAGAGATGGGAGGACTTCACTGATTTCAAAAGACCAAGAGGCTTTGCTCAGAGTAGAATACCGCGCGGTTTGGTTTTTCTTTTCTTTTTTGCAAGCATGTTTGGAAAGGATATTTGCACAGCACGGCCATGGATGTTACCTCCCTTCTCTTGAGCAGGACGTCCTACTGATAGTTTTTCTAGGACAGAGGGGTTTGCCTGATCATTTTAAGGGATACTGGTAGATCCTCAAAGTCATTCTTGCTTAAATTAAAGTAGAATTAAAGAAATAAATTAAAGTAGAATAAAGAAATAAATACCAGAATCCTGGCACCGTGGTGCATGCCTGTAATCCCAGTACTTGGGAGGCTGAGACAGGAGGATGGCAGGTTCAAGACCAGCCTCGGCAACTTAGAGAGACCCTCAACCACTTAGCAAGACCCAGTTTCAAAATAAATAGGGCTGGAGGTGTAGCTCAGAGGTAGAATGTCCCTGGGTCCAATCCTCAGTACCAAAAGTAAATAAATAAATAGGTAAATAAATAAATAAAAAATTTAAAACCTAGAAATGAATACCAGAGAGCACATGGGGGTGAGGAGCAAGGAAATCTAGCAATCTGACAACGGTCCAGATAGACTGGGAATTGGGGACAGAGGCGGTGAGCCTGCGGGGAGTCTGCAAACCGTGGGGAGCCCGGGCACGTTCGTTGGCTGTGAACATCCTGACTGACCTCAGACACCTGGAGGTCACAGGTGCGGTGATGGTGGAAGTGCTCTGCTGTGCGGGTGGCCCATGCCTGTCCTCCTAACAGTTCACACACTTGAGCTAATGGGCGCCACTCAACTCGCTCATGAACAGGTAGCCGCGTGAATGCTTTACAAACCCGCCGTGGAATCGTCAGCTGCTAGGTTTCCTAGGCTGTCCAAGTGGAACGCTGCCCCAGCAGCCGGGCAGGGTGCGCGCTGGGTTCCGGCAACGGGGGAGAAGCCCTCTGGGCAGAGGGCGGAGGGACAGAGCTGGGCGGAGGGCGGAGGGCGGGAAGGTGTAAGTCACGTCGACAGTACAGTCTTTCAGAACATCAGTTCATCGACGTTCCTAAGTGCACACAGGTTTCAAGTCTCTCTGCAGCTGCCTCTCTCTTCAGTGAGATGCTGGAGTCAGGACCACAGGTTAGTGGGTCAAACGTCTCTGAATTTGTAGTTAAAGACTCCCTGCGTGACAAGATACCTGGACATATTGATAAGTGCATGGATATGATATATTTTATTTTCTATATTTATTGATGCATTATCATTAGACATCTTAGTGAGGTTCAAATTCATACAAACAGACATGCACACAGGGCTTGATATGATTCCCTCAGGGCCCTGCCTGCTACCCACCTCTCCGCATATGTAACAGCTAGACTGGTAGTGATATCTTTATTGTTTTTTTGGTTTTTGTTTGTTTGTATGTTTGTTTTTGCAGTACTGGGGATAGAACCCAGGGGCATTCTCCCTCCGAGCTACACCCACACCGCTGTTTTTTTATTCTTTATTTTGAAACAGGGTCTCACTAAGTTGCGTAGGGCCTCACTAAGTAGCTGAGGCTGGTCGCGAACCTGCTATCTTCCTGTCTCAGCCTCCCAAGTACTGGGATTACAAGCGTGTGCCACCATGCCCGGCTGATACCTTCAACTGTGAACATGGCATTATTTGAACTGTTTCCCCTCTCAAGCCTCTTTTTTATTCTTTCCCCACCTTCCTCCCCATCCCTTCCACTATTCTACTGGTCTCTCCTCGTTTATTGGAAGCCCCTCTATTTCCCATTTTCTCTCTAGCATCTACATTGTAATTCACATGTTTGGGGCTGCATGAGGCTTAGACATGTAACTTCTTGAAGTCAAGAGAGGAGCAAGGATGTGGGGAACCCTGTAATTTTTGCTGCTTCTGTTGTTATTCTTCCAAGAATATCAGCAATGACGAACTCTATGCTTAACCCAGAATTAAAGTAGCTCCCAAAGTGCACTTCCTTGGGAAGTTTAAAATAGTCACACATTCACCATGATGGGTGCTGTAATCTATCTACATGTGACCAGAAATAACGGCCCACAAAGTCAGGATGTGCAGTGGCACTGGTTCCTTCCTGATAATCAATAAATCTGAGCACATCTGCAAAGGGGCAGAATGTTCCTTCCAAACCAATCAGGCCTGTCTTCCAGTCCATCCCCCACTTCTGAAAACTGTGGCTGCAAAACTTGCAGGAGTGTGAAAAAGAAGGAGAAAACGAAGCCAGCCTTTTCCGTGTTGGGGTGTGCATGACCCTTGAACATGCTCTTACATGCAGAGTTTGCCTTCATTCTACCCAGAACAAAGAATTCTGTTTATGATTTTAAAATAAAATTTATGCGTTCTATAAATATTAATGGAGCAATTTCTTTGCACCAGGCATGGTTCTCAGGGGCAGAGTGAGTGTAACAGTAAAAAAAAAAAAAAAAAAAAAAAAAAAACAGAATAAGTCACAGAGATGACCCCTTGCCTGGGTTCAGATCCTGATTCACTGCCTAAAAACTACGTGTTCCATGGTTTCCCTTCGAACCTCCTGGAGCCTCCATATTTACATCTATAAATGGAGATTATAATGCCTGCCATACAGAGACTTGGGTTAGGGGGTAAACTCAGATACAGTTAAAAGACTTAATAATAATTGTCCTTTTTTGTGGTACTGGGGATTGAACCTAGGAGCATTCTATATCCAAGCTACATCCCCAACCCTTTTTATTTTTTATTTTGAACTGTCACTAAGTTGCTGAGGCTGGCTCCCAACCTGCAATCCTCCTATCTCAGCCTCCCGAGTACTGGGATTACAGGCCTGCACCCCTGCACCCGGCTAATAATTGTCTTTTAATGATAAGCTTTTACTTTTCTCCTCCATTTCTTCCAGCAGGCCTCTTGGCTCCATCCGCCTCCCCAGTCATGAATCATAGGCCCTTTCCTATGATAGTGTTCCTGCTTTTTCAGTAATCCTTAGAACTCTGCCAGGGCTGCTGCCCACGGCACTCTGGTAAACAATACTGTGAACAGGGAGCAAAGGCTGGGGCTGCTCACACCAGCGTGGAAGGAAAGGGCTTCCAGGCAGAGGTACGCAGCGGTAGAAAGGAGAGACGCCACGAGACACCGAGTGTCCTTGAACCTCACTCTAAAACCGACGCTCCACCTGTGGCCTACTACACTGCTTAGGGTCACGTTTCAGAAAATGATCAGACATCTAGCTGTTCAGTTGTTTGTGATGGCACTACCACATAGCTTTGTGTGAGGTTTGCACAGGATTTTTCTCTGGAGATCAATAGGTCTAATTCCTCCAAAGTGCACCACACATTTTCCACTGACGTGGTCTAATCGATGCATAATCACTAGTCCATTTGCCAGCATTGGGAATTAAATATTAAATATATCTCTGCCTCTCCCCATTGCCTTAAGCATATGATTGAATATATCCTCTTTTATATTGACTTATTTTCTGTCTTGTTGAGAAGTTATATTGAAGGGACAAAACAGTAAAATGGAAACTTCCTTAATTACCTTATTTTTATTTATTTATGTATTTATTTTTGCAGTACTGAGGATTGAACCCAGGGGCATTCTCCCTCCGAGCTACACCCCCAGCCCTATTTTTTATTCTTTATTTTGAAACACAGTCTCACTAAGTTGCAGAGGGCCCCACTAAGTAGCTAAGGCTGGCTGCGAACCTGCGATCCTCCAGTCTCAGCCTCCCAAGTACTGGGATTACAAGCATGTGCCACCACGCCCGGCTTAATTACCTTATTTTTAATAGCTTTATTGGGGTAGAACTTCCACACCATGCAGTTGCCTCTTTTAAGGCTACTGCCTAATGGGTTTAAGTGTAGCTGCAGAGTAGTCCAACCACCAGCATCTAACTGAAGAGCATTCTCACACCAGGAAGAACATGCGGAGCCATTAGCAGCCATCCTCCATCCCCCTCCACCTGCAGCCCCTGCTGACCCGGAGCCTACTGCCTAACACACTCTAGCAAAGCTGGATATTTTGCTCATGCCGGAGTCAGTTCCATCTCTGAGAATGTTCTGGAAGAGCCACAATGATGGCCTCGTGTGGCCATCATCTCTGACTCTCCCAGAATGTGAGGCCTTTGTAGGCTGTAACATTATCACTGAATAAAACTGTGTGATATATACGCACAAATATCAGCCTCCATGACGCACTGGCGATGGGGTCCAGCAGGGCAAACGTCGTCTAGAGTATGACGTGTGTTGTGTGTTGGTTAATAGTCCACATTCATGAACTGCTCCCTCTGGTGCCTTAAGCCACACCGATGTCCCCTCCACTGCCAGTCACCCCTGAGCCGTGCGCGGCTTCACAGCATCCTTGCAGGATGCATCAGTGCCCCACATTCTCTTCGCAGCTGTTCCAAGAAGCCTCCTTCAGAGAAAGACTCTCCGTGGTCCACAGTGGTGTGGACGCCTGTGTTCTTTGCCGTGGGCTGCCTGCATGCTGTGAACTAAGCAATCTCGCTGTTATGCGGCACTTTTGAACAGAAACAAAAGAGTAAACCTGCGCGATAGTAACTTTTCAACTCTAGAAATGACCCTGCTGTAAAAGATGAGCTCACTCCCTGGACAGCGCAGGGTCCTGTGACTGGCCAGTTATCCCCCTTCCTGGCCTCCTGGCCAGCAGTCTCTTCTTTTTGAATTTCCTGAGGATGTTGGTGGTGGCGCAAACCTACTCCCTGAGGAGGTTTGCTTAGGTACACATTAGTGTCGCCGGCCGGGTCCTCTGATTCATGCGGGCACTGCTGCGACTGATCCATTGATTAGCAATCAGTTTTGTCTGAACAGGCAGGCTGTTTATTTACACGGTGATTAGAGAGGCCTGGAACCGTGCCTCTGTCCATCTGCTGTTGTCTTGTCCCCAATTTTCTCCAAGCGACATGATGTCCCTTTCCTAATGGTCATGCTAATGCTCATTATTGGAACAAGTAGGTCAACTACAGACACATGGCTCAGAAAAACCAGCCTCGGCCATGGCATATCAAGATAACACACTCACAATGGCCAAATTATGGAACCGACCGAGGTGTCTCTCAACGGATGAGTGGCTAATGAAAATATGGTCCACACACAGTGGGATTTTGCTTAGTCATGAAGAACAACAAAATTATGGCGTTTGTAGGAAAACGGATGGAACTAGAGATTCTTACGCTAAGTGAGATCAATCAGTTGCACAGAGTCAAGGGCTGAATATTTTCTTTCACATGTGGAAGCTAGAGAGAAAATAGGAAACAGAAGGGACTTCCGATAAATGAGGAGAAAGACCGATAGAATAGTGGAGGGGGATGGGGAGAAAGGTGGGGAAAGAAAAATAGAAGACGCTTGAGAAGGGAAACAGTTAAAAAATGTCGTGTCCGTATTTGAAGGTATCACTGCCAGTCTAGCTGTTACGTATGCGGAGGGGTGGGTAGCAGGCAGAGACCCAAGAGGAATCACACAAGTCCTGGTGCATGTCTCTTTGTATGAATTTGAACCTCACTAAGATGTCTAATGGCAATGCACCAATAAAAATAGAAAATAAAAAATATATCATATTCATGCACTTATCAATATGTCCCGGTATCTTGTTATGCAGAGTGTCTTTAACTACACACACACACACCCACACTCACACCCACAAACACACTCACGATAAGCACACAACATCCTTACAGCTGCCCTAGTGATAACTGTTACAAGAACAAACACTTCTAAAAAGAAAAAGGGGGAAAAAACCGCTCTTTTTAAACTGTTCTTCTCCTCTTACAAGTTAAGTTTAATTTGGTTTTAAGCACTTTAGATCTGACAGCGGCTTGTCACAGGCCCTGTGTGGGGCTCTAGTGGAGGCCAGGCTGGTGGCAGAGGCCGGGAGGCTGAATGGGGAGGTCGGGCAGATGGCAAATGCCTGGAGGACCCTCCTCGATGGGACTCTGCAGTTCCATTAGTAGAATCAGAAAGGCCTGCGCAGGGAGAGTGGCCTTGAGTCTAATGTGAAGGCCAGGAAGAGAAAGGGCAGCTAACAGCCCCCAAGCCAACCACCTGGTCACAGTGGCCAAGAAAGGGGTACAGGTGGAGCCACAGCAGCAGCAGCAGAGCTTGGGGTTCAGGGGTTGGTGGGTCTGAAACTGGAGGACGATTGGGTACCATGCTAAGGGTTTGGTCCGCGACTGCCAGTGTCCTGGGCTGACTCTGCGTCTGTCCCGGCAGGATCTCAGAGGACAGCCACTGTGTACTATAGCGAGAGAGAGAGGAGGCTGGAGAGGCAGCCAGGCTGTGATGACAGCCAGGGGCCGCGGGCTCGGGAGGGCAGGGCAGCTGAAGGGCTGAGCCCGGGATCAGCATGGCCAGGCCCCTGCACTCCCCTCACACAGAGCACCTGCTGGGACCTGCGCTGGGCTGGCCAGAGTCCAGCTTCTCTTCTCCCACCTGCTCCCCACGAGCTGCACCTGCTGACACTATAGTGCTCAGGGTGCGGGACAGGCTTCTTATCTAAGGAGGTCGCAAGCTGGGGGGCAGTACACTTGGAGCATTCAAGTCCCCCGTCTGTGAAGCAGTCGGCCAGGATGCCAGCATCCGGACAGTGTCGGGGGTAGGGGCAGGGGAACCTGCGTCTGCAGGGAAGCAGATTTGCAAGGGGGGAGATCAGAGGGACCAAAGCTTCAAGGACGGGGGAGCACATAACACATAACACGAGCAGAGGCAGGAGTGGGTCAGGAAAAGGGTCCAGTGTCACCGCTGGGGCAGGATCGACAGGGCCAGTGGGGCACAGTGTCATGCGCCGCCCGTAATCCCAATACTTGAGAGACTGAGACAGAAGCATTGCAGGTTCAAGGCTGGCCTTAGCAACTTAGGGACACCCTGTTTCAAAAATTAAAAAATAATCTGGGCATGCTGGTGCATGCTTGCAATCCCAGTACTTGGGAGGCTGAGACAGGAGGATCCCAGGTTCGCGGCCAGCCTCAGCTACCTAGTGAGGCCCTCCACAACTTAGTGAGACCCTGTTTCAAAATTAAGAACTAAAAACTAGGGTTGGTGGTGTAGCTCAGAGGTAGAATGCCCCTGGGTTCAATCCCCAGTACCACAAAAATAAAAATAAAAAGAGCTGGGTGACACCCTGATGCTCCTGTCTTAAGAGTGCGCATGCGTGTGAGCAGCAGTATTAAACCCATTCTTTATCAGTGGAATCCTGTCAATACCCCTTTCTTACCCGACTGGATCCCCTTGGACAGCTTTTGATATACTAATGCTCATCACATCCCACCCCGAGCAGTAACTCAATCCCTTACCATTTCTGGAGCATTCACGGGGATTGAAAGCTTTATCCCCCAATCAACCACGTTCTAGTGAGGACACCTTAGGCCTTGCATGTGGACGATTGCAGAGATCCAGGTCCAAAGGGACCTTGCAGGCCCCGTCAGCCGTGCGGTGGCCACAGCAGGAATAGGAGGAGAGGTCCCGAGAGAGCAGATCGCCTAATTGTATCTTCCCATCACCGCAGTGGTCAGCATCCCTGGGAAATAGCCCCAGATGGGCAGGGATGTATGCCAGATGTCTCTGGGATAAAAATAGAAAATGTCACAAAGAGATGTGAGGAAATTAATTTCACTTCAATTTTGGAGAACTGTTATAGGAATTTATCTTCATGACATGGAAATATTGACTTTCTACTTATGTTAATTTCTTTATGAAATTATCAATTTATTCAAGGTTCTTCCAACAAAAGATAAAAATATACCATTGTAAGTATACACTCCAAGTCAGGATTTTCGCAAATAAACTTTTAAAAGTATCTACCTCCTCTAGAAAAATAAAAAAAGGAGGAGGGGTTATTTTCCATTTCTTCATTCTGATGTCCTTTATACTTAAAGGTAAATGTCTGATGGTTCAGTTACGACAAATTGGCCCAAAATGTTTAACCAAATAGAAAACAAAAAAATTGTTTTTAATTAGTATGCATTAATGAGTAAGTGACAGAGAGAGAGAGAGAGAGAGTGAGTGAGTGTGTGTGTGTTTTACTGGTGATTGAACCCAGGGGCATTCTACCTCCAAGCTACACCCCCAGCCCTATTTTATTTTTTATCTTGAAACAGGGCCTCAGTGAGTTGCTGAGGGTCTTGCTAAGTTGCTGAGGCTAGCCTTGAACCTGAGATCCTCCTGTCTCAGCCTTCCAAGAACTGGAATTCCAGGTGTGCACAACGGCACCTGGCTAATTAGTATGCATTCTTGACTGATAATCATAGGTGTGCGGCAGTAAAGCAAAAGACGTGTTGCCTGAGACCATTTTTATAGGTGATAGCTCAGCTGTATCCGTCCCCTTTATCTTACCGTGGTCTCACCTTCTCCTAATCACTGAAATTACGTTTTATTGCCTGAGGGTTTTTGAGGATTTCACTGAATATCCGTGCACTCGAAGAGCTTTAAAGTTATTTTTATCCTTAAAAACCAGCAGGGGCTAACACCAGCTGGCACCGGGCTGGCACTGGCGGGCACCTCCTTGACGCTGGAGCGTGGGGCTGAAAGGCCAACATTGTGTGTGGCCCGTCCGCGGCTGTGCGGACATTTGACACCATTGTCCCCGTGGCATCTAGGCACAGTGAGTGCTGTGCACAGACCTGCATCTGTCCCCAAGAAGGACCTAAAAATAACTCATCTACTGAACCGCCCCATCGTAAATCTATCAGTTATTTTTTACATCAGTTATTTTTACGTAATAAGCCTAGCCCACAGAAAAGTGGAAAAGATTACAGTTTCTGGGTGGATTTTTTTTTTTTGGCAGGGTCACATGATAAAAACTCTCTTTGATGACTTAGAAAATGCTATCACTGTTTTTAGAAGTGTCATAGTTAGAGTTGGTGGTAGGCTTTAGCTCAGAGAAGGGCGGACAATCCAAGGGCGCTCCATTGTGGACTCTCGCTCCTCTCCACTCAGTGACCGCAGGTACTGAGGCGAGGTGGCCCAATGGCATGCGCCGGAGCCTTTGGGACACTGGAGACGTGGATTTTTTAGAAGAGGTACCTTTGGCTGAAAGGGTAGGAAAGCCCACCAACCTCCCGCTTCCTTCCATAATTTGGAACACTCGCAGTAAACATGGCAGGTGCATGTTTTCAAGGAGCAGAATTCAAGAGGGGCCATAGAAAGCGAGAGACGTTGCCATTTTATCGTGAGCTCTTGTGTTTGTTTTCTACTTTCTCTCTACCCTGGCTAGTTCTGGGAGGTTTCTGATAGCGCTCTGATGACTAAAACTCTCCCCTCTAGTTCCTAATACAGATAGATAATGTAGGGTCTGCACACTGATCTCGTTTGATTTTATTGTTCATTCTTCCAGAAATAATCTTGCATTTGGTTGTTGAGCAAACAAACTTTAGACCTGGAAAGGAAAGAAAAGGAGAGATGATGTGAGAAGATGCTACAATCCAGTCCTTAGAAAACAAGGCGCACATGACTGTCACAGCAGACGCGTGTTCAGAGGTGCAACTGTGGCTTTAGCGTGCGTATGTGGTTTTGTATAAATAAGTAAATTCTGCAGAGATCAGAGCAATTTGCCCGCTCTAAGGACAGATACAGACCAGGGCCCAGCAGCACCAGCCTCCCTATGCAGAAGCTCTGGGATCTGTATTCTGGTGGCTCCACAGTCTCCTTCCCTGTCCCCTCCACTCTCTTCCTCTGACATCCTGGTGGGATGATCAATGGCCCGTCCTTCCTCCCACGACGATCCTCCATCTCGTTTCAAACTCTTAAGAAACAGCATTCATCAGAGAGCCCAATTAGATTCCCTCATGCTGTCCCCCATCGCCATCCCCTCTCGACACCATCCCCCGTGTCTGGAGAACTGCTCCCCCTTCCCTACCAAGGTCACATGACCCCGGTTATGAATTAAATGTAAATTATCCCAGAGGATGGACTGATGTCATCATCACATAATCACCTTCGGGTTTTTAATTAAATATTGTTCATCGAGTTCATAAAATTAAAACCAAATGCTTTTTAAAAACTGCCTAACATGTGAAGCCACAAAGTTTGAACAACATAATACCTAACTTTGGCTTCTTGCACCTAAAACTCACAAAAATCTGAGTTGCGCTGCAGTAGCGTTCAGCTCTCTAATCAGGGCTGCGCTGACTGCTTCCGTCCTGGGGCTGGACAATGCATTATAGATCAGAGCCGCCCTCCACGTCTCCTGCGAGGGGCCAGCTAGTAAATAATTTAGGCACTGCGGGCCACACGGTCTCTGTGGTGCCGACTCCACTCTGCTGCCTTGGCACAAAAACAGCCAAAGACAATTTTGCCAGCACACTACAGTGACTTGTGTTCCACAAAACTTTTTTTATAGACACTGAAAAGTGAATTTCACATACTTTTCATGTGTCAAAACATACCATTTTTCCTAGTCATTTAAGAAGATAAAAATAAATCTTTCAAGTTAAACAACAACAGGAAAGAGGCCAGATTTGGGGCATGAGCACAGCTGGCTGACAGCTCTCATCGGCGATTCCAGTGCACCTGCTGACATGTTGGTCTGTCAGTACAAAACACAAAGGGGAAAAAAACCCTCTGGCCAGTCCTAACGGTTCTTAGGCTTTAGAAATACTGCGTGAAAAGCTGTAGCAGCACCCACCGTACTCATCAATTGATGAGCAGCTCATTCACCAAGCACACGGAAAACATACGTGCGTGCACATACATATGCATGTATCCGTCCATACATTTGCACATGTACCATACCCATGCATCATACGTAGCAACTGCTCAGCGTCACACCCTGGGCTGGCACTCGTTGTGAATTGCAAGACAAACATGAGGTGTGTCAGGAAGTGTTTCCCAACCCTGTAACCCCGCTCTCCCAGGCAGCCTCTTCCCCTTCTGGACTCTTCCCTATGAACTCGCCCCTGACCTGCGATTGGACAGCATTGTTCTTTCCTTTCAATCTGAGCTAATGTTCCCAATTCCATCAATCTAAGGTGTCTGGCACAAAGTCTTCTCGATTTCTTTTTTTTTTTTTGGCGGGGGGGGGTACTGCAGATTGAACCCAGGGGCATTCTACCTCCAAGCTACACCCCCAGCCCTACTTTTTTATTCTTTATTTGGAAACAGGGTCTCACTAAGTAGCTGAGGTTGGCCACAAACCCAGATTCTCTGGTCTCAGCCTCCCAAGTACTGGGATTACAAGCGTGCACCACCATGCCCAGCTAGCCTGATCTTTTTCTTAATTTTGCATCAGGTTTAGGAGTTGGATTCCTCCGCTGTCAGTATCTTTCCTAATAGGCCGGTTTTCCTGA
Organism: Glis glis; assembly: GCA_004027185.1. Classification (NCBI taxonomy): domain Eukaryota; kingdom Metazoa; phylum Chordata; class Mammalia; order Rodentia; family Gliridae; genus Glis; species Glis glis. Next base: position 17,779 of record PVJS01012340.1, on the reverse strand, counting down.
GTGTCTGTAAACCGCAGGTTTCAAGAGCCCTTCCATGCTGGCTAACGAAGGTGACAGCGTTTCATCCTTCTGTCGATTCCTGGTCCTTCCCTTGTCCTCCGCAGAGTCTGAGTGGCTCAGGGAGCTTTATCAGCGTCGCCAGCGGTGGCTGTCTTGTTGCTCTGTAGGTGCATGGCGGCCTCCTCTTGTGTGTCTGCGTCCAGATTTCTTTCTTCTTATGAGGACTCTGTCATTGGATTAGGCCCACCCGAATCCTGTGCGAACCCCTCTTAACTGGATTATAGCTGCACAGACCCTGTTTCCAAATGAGGTCACACTCACTGGTCTGTAGACAGGAATCCGGGGAGATGCTATCAGCGTAGTTTTTGCATGCTTATATGCCTACAGGACAGCAGTAGCAAAGGTCAAAGCCAGACCAGTCTCCTTAAAGAAAGAGAGCGTTGTGGTCCTCGTGGCCGGTGGGACGTGGAGCCTGACAAAGGAGAAATATCTTCCGATCCGGGTGGAAGGAGGGTGGGGGGAAGCAGAGGACCCGGATTCTATCTCTGTGATGACAGTGGCTGCAGAGGTGATGGAGGGGGTCTTGCAGGGGCCTGCTGAGGACTGAAAGGTGTTGGGGATGGGGGAGGCTGGGGAGAGGCCCACCCAAGACTGGACGCTGTTCTAACCACAGCATCCAGAGTCCCCTTGGCTCTCAGGAGCAAGACAAGAGCATCCGGAGCAGATGTGGGGCTGTAGAGAGAGGGCACGTGGGGGCGGGAGGGAGGCAGAGAAAATTACATGCTCAAGGTCACAGCGACAATTGGTCAAGGGTTTGAGGACCAAGGAAGACAAGGGGTGGCTGTGGGGAGCAGCTGCTCAAGAGAAAAGCCAAGCCCGAGCTGGCAGACAGAGGGTGGAGGCGGTGGGATCAGGGAGTGGGAGCCGAGGCAGAGAAGGAGCTGTGGCGCTCCTTGCTTCCCGTGTCAGCGGGGGGCAGGCCCACGTGGAGATGGTGTTCAGATGGAAAGTGAAGGTCAAGGGCCTGGAGCAATCGAAGGTGCCGGGAGTCACCGACCCAGCAGGTGCATGATAAGGACATACAGGAGGGTGCAGGAGCCCTGGGCCAGCTGCTCACTTCTTTAGGGAATGGGGGGACAGAGAGGTCGGCTGTGGGCAGCTGACTTGTATAAGTGCCACAGCTGTATGGTGTGGGCCTCATAGGATGAGATCCAAGGACAAGTCACCTGGGACTACAGCAAGAAAGCTAGGGCGAAGATGCCCCGACCCAGGGTCAGGGAGGAGAAGTAACTCCCCCAAGAAGGTGTGTCCTCTGTCAAGGGGGGTGCAGTGGCTTTGCGGGCTGTCAGGGCACAGGGAGGGCTCCTAGGGTGTGAGCCGGGGTGGGGCTCGGGGAGACACTTGGCCGAGAAGAAGCAGGCACTGGGACAGGAGCAACTTGGTAGGACTTGTGTTTCCTCCAAATCTATTCTCTACTTACTGTCTCTAAACTAACCAGAAAAACAAGCTTCTCTCCATATAGCGGCAGTAACTTTCCAACAGGGTGAGAGTTCTTTGCAGCGTGGGAGATGTTAATGTGACCCAGACCCACGCATCCCCCTCCAGGCCTGTGCACACACACACGCATGTGCACACACAGGCACATGCGCACACACGCTCACACGCATGCACCTGCACAGGGAGCCGGGGCATGAGTCTGGGCTGAGCTGGATTTTCTGAGCATGCTCTGGTGGCGGCTGTGATGGGGCCGGGGAGCCTCGGTAGCTGGCAAAAGGTGGCAGCTCCAGCTCAGCCAGTCCGGAACACGGTTCCTCCCAGCCACTTCCATGATGCGTCATCTGATGACATCAGATGAGACTGTGACTGTCACACGAGACGCAGAAGACAGAAATGGAGCTGCAGCTGCTTCCTCACATAACGCAGATCCCAGAACACAGCTAGAGGATCTTGGCCCATTCGGAGTCACAGCAGAGACAAGGACGTCAGTGAGCCCAAGTGAAGAGAGTGATCGGAACACGGGAGAAGGAGAGTGGGAGGGGGCGCACCAGCCACTGGGGCCACAGACGGCCACGTCTCTCAGGGAAAGGTTGTTATCCAAGCTGAAGAGCTCAGTGAAGAGCCCGAGTATGATGGTCATGCAGCTGATTCTCAGAATGACTCTAGCTCCTTTTCATTTGTTTTCTAATGTCTAAACTTTTCAGTAAGAGGGGAAATTGGGAATGCTCAGAGGGGGCACCCAGTATTTCCTCTTAGGATTCCTTTAAGTCATTTTATGCATTGAAATTTTTATGTGTTAAAATCATATCAGAGCCAGGCGTGGTGGCGCACGCTTGTAATCCCAGTACTTGGGAGGCTGAGACCGGAGGATCTGGGTTCGCAGCCAGTCTCGGCTACTTAGTGAGGCCCTCTGCAACTTAGTGAGACCCTATTTCAAAATAAAGAATAAAAATAGGGCTGGGGGTGTAGCCTGGAGGTAGAATGCCCCTGGGTTCAATCCCCGGTACCGCAAAAAAAGAAAAATCATATCAGGAATCTAAAAATGATGTCTGGAACCTGGACAGTTACATGAGAACCTCACAAGGAACTACATGAATATTAGACAAGTGGGCGGGTGGGTGGGTGGATGAATGGATGAATGGATGGGCAGATGGATAGGTGAATGGATGGATAGTGGATGGATGATAGATGGATGGATGGATGGATGGATGGATGGATGGATGGATGAATGGATGAATGGATGGACGGACAGGTGGGTGGATGGATGGGCAGATCGATAGGTGGATGGATGGATGGATGGATGGATGGATGGACGGACGATGGACAGGTGAGTAGATGGATGGGCAGATGTATGGATGATGGATAGGTGGATGGATGGATGGATGGACAGGTGGGTGGATGAATGGGCAGATGGATAGGTGGATGGATGGATAGTGGATAGATAGGTGGATGAATGGATGGATGGATAGATGGGTGGATAGATGGATGGATGGATGGATGGATGGTGGGTAGATAAGTGAATGTTGGGCGAATGGATGAAAGGAAATATATAAGATCTTACTCCTGTATACAAGGTCTTTCCAGACTAGTTTTACAAATATCATAGTATGAGCAACAAAAACAAAAGCTTTCATTGAGCACTTAATTGTACCGGGGCTCAGAATATTTTATGACATAACACTGAAGGCCTCCTCGGAGCGACACTGTGAAGGACTCCAGCTACTCCATCCATGCTGCACCTGAGGCAGCCAAGCCTTAAAGAGCCTAAACTGCTTGCTCAGATGGTGAGCATAGAATCGTGGTCTGCTCTCTCTGACTCCAGACCTTTGTCCACGAGTGCCCGTTCAGTCTAATTCAACGTGCATTTATTAAGCACCGGTTCTATGAAGTTGGCCAAGAGCTGGGGATAGTTTTTAACCACGTCCTCCCTGGGGAAGGGCAGTGCACGGCAGAGTGCTGGCGCTGCTGTCAGGGTCGCCACTGCTCTGGCTCGGCCCTTTGTCAGTATAGAGTTACTGTGAGCCTTGCTGAGTTTGCACGTGGAACAGAGCCCATGAAAATACCCGGCTCCTTTTAATTCTTTATCTCCACCCCAACTGTTGGGGGAGCTGGACGGAGAGGCTGCTGCCCCCAGACCAACAGTGGTCCCCAGCTATACATGTCTGAGCCCAGAGGAGCCAGGTCCTGGTCCCCCTTGCCCGAGGTTCCCTGGGCTCACCGCCTGCCTCCCCCGTGACCCCTTCCTTGCTGTGGGAGGGTCCCTGGGTGAGCTATTTAGAGCACATAAAAACTATATGTTCTGGGCACACAAAGGAGACCTTGGTGTGAGATGGGTGGGTTGATAAGATTCGTTTGTGGAAATGTTTCAAAGGAGTCTCTGCGGGTAGCCTGGCGGCTGGCCACATGCTTCTCATAGATGCAGAATTTCTACCATAGCAAATGCACGGCCACACCATGGCCTCCTTGTTTCCTGTGCCCTCGCCGGTGCCCTGACACAGCGTGCAGCGACAGAGGCATTCCACGAACGAGGAGGGGCCTCTCGGCCCTGGCCTACACATCCAAATTCCACGGCTCCTCTGCAGGGCCGAGCTGCCTCCTGAGAGGACGGTTGCCAGAAGCATCCAGGTGCCCCAGCGTCCCTTCTCCTCCAGGTGCAAGATGAGCCAGAGTGCACGAAGTTATTGCACTGTGAGCTGCTGAGTGGTTTGGGGGGAACATTAGACAGGCAGCTGTCAGTAAATAGCCATCCAGGATCCCCGAACCCAGCTTTTCAGTGTTCAGCATCATTAACGGATTCTGCCAAGGCCAGCCGATGTAAATTGTGATATTTGCATGCCCCTGGACATGGGAGCGGCAGATGCCCAGGATCTGTGGGTGCAGAGACCACAAAGGGCATTCGGGGTCTCTCTGCTGGCAGGCAGTGACCCTGGACAAGCTCTCAGCTCAGGACAGGGTGCTCAGAAAGCCCGTCCAGCAGCTTTAGCAGCTGCGACCTGGAATGTTTTAGCTGCCGGTTGTCTGTGGTGACATATTACCCTGAGAGCGAAGCCTAGCAGCAGTCGAGGCCAGTTGGATTTGGAGAAGGGCCGGGAGCAAGGCAGTGCGGTGGGAATCGCCCCAGCACCCAGAATGTGGGAAGGAGTACCGAGTACACACCAATTCCTGCACAGCTTTGCTGAGTCTCGGGTTCCGCAGATGAATTTAAGGACAAATAAAGCCACCTGCTTCTTGGGTTGTTGAGAACGCACAGAAAACACTAGCAAAGGCATCTATCACTGTCTTTGGACAGCGGCAGTTCCGTGTGGGGTGACGCTGGACGAGAACGTCACACCAAGGTGTGCTGACAGGCGCTGTAGGTACCTGAGATGAGCCTGCAGGGCACCTTCCCTTTTTATTGAACACAGACGCGCTGCACCCGAGGCTCAGTGACATGCTCAAGGACATCAGCTAGGTGCAGGGGGACAGAGGTCGGCCTCAGGGGCCCATCATTCTCTGCCCGGCACCGCCCGGGACACTGCAGCCCTCGGCCTATCACGGTGGTCATTCTCAGTTGTCCTGGGCTTTGATTGGCTAACAGACAGCAGCACCCATGGGGACTGAAGGACTTGTAAGGTCAGAACCACTCGACAGCCCGTTTCCCACGCATGCAGCAGTTCAGATGATACACTCAGGTGTGCAGTTCAAAAAAGGATAGAGCACTTTGCCTGGTGGCGCATGCATAGAATCCCAGTACTTGGGAGGCTGAGACAGGAGGACCACAGGTTTCAGACCAGTCTCAGCAACGTGGTGAGACCCTGTTTCAAAATCAAAAGGGCTGGGGGTGTAGCTCAGAGGTAGAATGCCCCTGGGGTCAATCCAAAATAAAATAAAAAGGACAGAGTTGGAGAGCTAAATGCATTATTCTGGTATTTTAGAACCATGCTGAGTGGTTACATGTAGAATATTACAAAGCCTTCCCTATAGCCATAAAGAATTACATTGCTGAAATTAATTTCTAAACCAGGGGTCTTTAGACTACAGGTATAGACTCTCGAGGTTTAAGAGAAAAATCTCACTTTAAAATGAATGCACAAGCTGGGCATGGTCGCCCACGCTTGTTATCCCAGTACTTGGGAGGCTGAGACCAGAGGATCTGGGTTCGGGGCCCGCCTCAGCTACTTAGTAAGACCCTCCGCAACTTAGTGAGACCCTGTTTCAAAATAAAGAATAAAAAATAGGGCTGGGGTGTAGCTCAGCGGTAGAATGCCCCTGTGTGCAATCCCTGGTACTGTCAAAAAAAAAAAAAATGAATTCCAGCCTGAGCTGGAAGTGGTGGCTCACGCCTATAATCCCAGTACTTGGGAGGCTGAGACAGGAGGATCACAGGTTCGAGGACAGCCTCAGCAAGTAGTGAGACTCTCAACCTAGTGAGACCCTGTCTCCAAATAAGAAATAAAATCGGGCTGGGGTTGCAGCTCAGAGGTAGAATGCCTCCAGGTTCAAGCCCCAGTACCACAAAAAAAAAAAAAACACCTGCATGACAATATCCAGATTCTTCTAGAAAAGAAGAAGAGGTCTTGGTGACTTTTACTTCCTTTTGGAAAAGATTCCAGAGGTACCAGCATCTCCACTATCAAGCAGCAGGTGCTCACCAAGCCGCCACCGGGGTCCCCCGTGTGGTCTGGAAGGCTGGGTCACGGTCAGAGCACGGTCCCTGCCCCCAGAGAAGAGGTCGCCCAGCTGTGCAAACCGGAGCAAGACCGGAGAATAAAAAAAAAAATAGGGCTGGGGGTGTAGCTCGGAGGTAGAATGCCCCTGGGTTCAATCCCCAGTACTGCAAAAAAAAAAAAAGTTTTCCTGCAATTGTATAGTTTAGTCAATAATACAGAAAGTATTGTAAGTATCTCTTCTGGTAAAAACCAGATCTGCATATTCCGCTAATTTTGTAATCGATATTTTGTTTCATAATTACAATCTGAAGTGTCTGCACGATCCTCCCTGATGGAGGCATTAATATATTAATATAGGCATTTAAACTGGGCTCGTGCCCACCAACATCCCTGCGCATCCACAGATTTAGGCTTCGCACCACACTTCTTATGGGCTGGGAGAAGCTCCTTTGGGACACAAATACTTTCTCTGTGCCTCACAAATGACTGTATTCAGGGACACAAAGCCCAACTGTTGTGAAAATATTAGTATGCAGATACTTTGTGTTTTGTTAAGGCATTTCATTATGCACAATATGACGATTGTTCTGCTTTTGCGTTTGCATTAATTTATATTAGCCACAGAATATAAAGCACAGCCACAAAATCAGGCTCGCATTCTTTCTGTGGCTCCTGCCACCTTCAAATCACGGTCGCATTCCTGCAAAGACCCCGGCCTCCTGCCAGCCACCGTGCCAGTGTTCTCCTGTTGCTTTTTCAAACGCTGCAGCGCGATGAAGCATTTAACTAATGTGTAGTAAATACTAGTGTTCTGATTAGCCCGATTTAACCAGTGCTCATAAAAAACAAAATGGTGCCGCCGAACACTCCCACCGCCTCGCCCTGCCTTTTCCACACTCGGCCTGAATCAGGGAGCCTGTTTCTAAGGCACAGAGCACGGCTGGCGTAGATATACCTGGCGGCTCTGCGTGCTGTTGTAGGAACTTGAACAAGACCACGCGATCCTGGCTCCTAAGTTGCTTTGTCCTCTGTCGTTGACAAACATTTATAACATATGATGAGTGGAGGTGACTCTGCTTTGGAAATAAGGCCCTGTATCTGCCGCATTTATTACCTTTATTTATTGATTGACTGCATGGTCGATGTTATTTATGGGGCAGTTTCTTGACCCATATGATTTTGATGAAAGAGTTTGAAACCCTTTTCCTTTTGCTATGTATGTGTGTGTATGTATGTGTATGTGTGTGTGTGTGTGTGTGTGTGTGTGTGTGTGTGTGTGTGTATTCAGAGGGAATGGATATATATATGTATGTATGTATTCAGAAGCAATGTGTGTTGTGTTAATACAAACCTCCACCAATATACATAACAAAGGAAAACAATGCTTCTCAGCCCTCATGGGCAGCCGTCCCCAGAGCTGGTGGCCTGTCATCTTCCTCCTGGTCCCCAACGGACCTGAACAGAGAAGGAGCCCATGTAGCGTGCGCTGAGGCAACCACAAGAAGACAGATTGTTTCAATGGCAGAAGAGACCTTGGGGAACATGTTAGTACATGACGGTCAGCCCCAATGGGTAAAGAATGTCCCCTGAAGAGCTCGAATATTACTGTTCAGAGGTGAAACGATTGGATCATGAAGGGTCTATATTCATCCACTCATCGGTGGATGAATCCATTGTAATGGATTTATTGGGTGGTAACCCAGACAGGTAGAGTGTGACTGGACGAGGTGGGTCACTGGGGTATGGCCTTGAGGACTATGTCCATGAACCCCCTTCACGAGCTCTCTCTGCTTCGGCCTTCATGATGTGAGAGCAGAGTGTTTCTATCTCTATCTCCATCTCTATCTCATCATTCTCACTCTCTCCTTTCTGCTGTAGTATCTCTCTCTCTCTCTCTCTCTCTCTCTCTCTCTCTTTCCCTTCCTCTCCCTCTCCCTCTCCTTCCTGACACCATGTCCTGAGCTCCACAGACTTCACCCAGCCTGACATGGACTGAACCCCTGAAATCTCCAGAACTGTGAACACATTAATGTTCCTCCCTCTAAGTTGCGGTCATCAGGTATTTTGGGAAACAGCAGTGAGAACATTGACTAAAACAGTCCTCGTGTGGCTCAGACTGGAAGGTGGCTTCTCACTGCACAATTTACTCACTCCAGGCCCTGAGATCAGGGGCCCAGAGGCCAGCCGGCCACCATTCTGAGCTCATCAAACAGCTTCACTACTGTGTGAGACCATTAGCTATGTGAAGGTTTTGCAAGAATTGCAGATGGGGAAGCAGAAGACCTGGGTTCCAGTTCTCTGCCTATGTGTGGATGCACATGAGTTCAGACCTCACCAAGTCTGAATATAACTGATGTGAACCCCGTGTCTGCCCTGCTGTCACTAAGAGCAGCTGCTAGGAGTAAAAGGGTAACCCATCCTAGAGACCTCTCCTGCAGGCTCACCTTTTGAGTTGCCAATACCAAGACTTTAACAAGCGTGAAGGTTGGAGAATATTTGTCGGAGGTAAGAGTCTCCTGGACATTTAGTTTGAAACCAAGCATCCCTCAGATTAATCATCTCAACAAGAATGTTTTTCATTGTGAAGCTAAGCCACCTGAGAAATCTTTTTCTCACTACCATGTTTATGACTCTCCAGCTCCAAGAAAGGTGGTCACACAGCAGGCCTAAGACTGTCTGTTCTGGAGTCTGCTCGTGAGCTCTGTCTGCACTGTGGTTTGGGAACTGGGCTATCAGAAAGGCTCTTGCCTGCTATCCCTGCCGTAGAAGGGTGGTTACTGCACCAGAGCTATTTGTGCACAGGTGGGGTCTGAGCTGGACAGCCTCTTTCCATCTGGAAGTCTAGAATCTTGGTCAGCGCTAGGCAGAGGCCTTGAGGTCAGCCCCCAGGACAGCCCCGGAGTGACTTCCGAGGAGCCTACACAACAGGCCACAGAGTCACTGGGTGCAGGGTGCCATGTGGACCCCCGAGGACCCCCGCACCTTCCCCCTGGCAGATTTGGCTCCGTGTCCTTTCACTGCAAAGCCCCCAGCTGTGTGAGGGATTATCCAGTCCCCTGTGCCCTCCTGGAAGGCCACTGAAACCTGGGTGTCTTTTGGGTCCTGACACAGTTAACAAAAGATGCCCCCTGAGGAAACTAGTCTAAAATAATGCCCCCACCCACATCCCTTTTCCAAGCTATTGCGGTGTTTATTTATTCTCTTGGCCTTCACTGGAATATAGACTTGGAGAGGCCGTGGTGCTGCCTCCCCAGCCTGGCCCTGATATGGCACCCGTGCTCCTACACCGTCCCTCCCCAGCTTCCAACCAGAACCTTCCCTTCACTCGGTGCTCGAATCAGACTCCAGGGTCTGTCCCACAGTCCAGCTGCTCAGGATGAACACTAGAGCCTTCCATGCCTGAGCTCTTCCCTCCCAAGGACAGCCCGCCCCCCTGCCACACAGGCCTCCCCTCTGCCCTTCTCCAAAGCTGCTGCACTCAGCCAGCGGTGGAAGCCACTCCGACCCCAGCCCACCCTCCTCCCTATCCCACCTCCCCTGGACTCCACACAGCGCAGGCTGGTGCATGGAGCTCGTTCCCGCCCAGACCCCCCCAGAAGCATCCTGCCCTCTACCGCCTAGTCCTCCCGCCCAGACCCACGACATCAAGAGTCCCCTCCCAAGGGCCCCTGTCCATGCTTCACCTGCTGTTTTGGTTCCTATCTTCACCCGATGTGCAAGTGTACACCATATGACAAGGGACCACACTCTAGGGACTTAAAACAGTGGTAATTTATTATTTCACAGCTGTGAAGGCCAAACGTCCATTCTTGAGAGAAATGCTGTATTTTGTTGTTGTTGTTGTTGTTAAAAGCTATGAGCTGTGGTATACAACATGAACTATCCCATTCCGACATCAAGCGTTCTATCTAACTGTTGCTGCTTACAGAAGGGAAGCCAAATCAAAATGTTCTGAGTAAGCGATTCTCTGGTGCTCGAGGCCCCCCGTGGAATCTGGGAGTGGAAGAATTCTGAACGCCCCGTTTCTGTAAGGCTTGAATTGCAAAAAGATGTGGGAAGTGCCATTTTTACCAAGAACACTAAAAACACCTTTTGTTAAACACGAGCTCCCCGCATGCTGGGCTTTGGATAACAGATGTCCCCCAAGGCGCTGCACCCTGGGCTCACCACATGCAGTAGCTAGTGCACCTGGGGAGTTTTGATGTCACTGGTGTGTCCACTCAGGCTACCTCCTTAGGGTACTGGGTGCGTCTTACCCAGGAGCCAATCCCCGAGTCACCGCAGTAATCCTGGGGCCTTCTGCAAAACCAGACCTGCTCGCGGCTCAATCCAGGTTGGTTTCTGTCGAAGGCAGACCGAGGCTGCCATGTGGCTCCAGGGACACTGCACATACTCTGTGGGTTTTATAGGAGACAGCTAGTTCGAGACCCCTGGAAGAAAGCGGCTTTGTCCCCTGCTCTGCTTGGCACAAGCCCGTATTCATATCTCATTGTTGTTTGCAGGAGAGGCAGATGCGAACCAGAACAATGGGGCCTCGTCTGAAGACACAGCGGTGACAGACTCCAAGCGCACAGCGGACCCAAAGAATGCCTGGCAGGACGCCCACCCAGCTGACCCAGGGAGCCGCCCCCACTTGATCCGCCTCTTTTCCCGAGATGCCCCGGGCAGGGAGGACAACACCTTCAAAGACAGGCCCTCCGAGTCCGACGAGCTCCAGACCATCCAAGAAGACATTGCAGCAGCTTCTGAGGGCCCAGACGTGATGGCGTCACAGAAGAGACCCTCCCAGAGGCACGGATCCAAGTACCTGGCCACCGCAAGTACCATGGACCATGCCAGGCATGGCTTTCTCCCCAAGCACAGAGACACGGGCTTCTTCGACTCCATCGGGCGCTTCTTTGGCGGTGATAAGGGCGCGCCCAAGCGGGGCTCCGGCAAGGTGAGCTCTGCGGAATAGAGAAGCTGTGGTTTTAACTGGAAACAGGAAAGGACAGGCCTGCAGGTGGACTGGGCCAGTGGCGGAGGTGGCCAGATGGACCCGGGTGTCTAAGGCGCTGGTCCTGGCTGGGAAATGCTTAGGGGCCCCGGGGAGCGGGCTCCTGGGGCTGCCTCGTAGGCTGTTTTCATTAACTCCCCTCCTCTCCCCACCTCACAAGGGGCTGCACTCAGAATGGGGCTCAGAAATGCAAGGACAACCCGAATTCCGGGTGCAGCGCTCCATGTCCTCGGTCCCTTGCGCCCCGTGTTGGGCTCCGGCCAGCTCAGCCCTGTGCTGCTTTTGGGTCCTGGAGTCAAAGCCGCCAGCTCCGTGTCCCTCTGCAGCAGCGATACTGACTGAGGTCAAAGAGGCCTTTTGAACAATCTCCTGAATTTAAATTCGCCTTGAGCGCACTTTCTCCCATGTCCGCGTCGTCGTTCAGTGGAAGGGGTGGAGGGATGAGTGAGTGTCTGTGAATCAACCCTTTATTATTTCATGATTCCATTCATTTGAATATAGCATCTTGGGGGTTTCATTATTTAAAAGCCAATGTTCTGTGGATTCAAATGTATCATGAGGAAAACCGGACCCCTGGCTCGTCCGGTTCTGAAGCGGCTTGTGTTGTGAAGAGTTAACCTGTTGGGGCTCCGGGAAGGAGCGATTCTACGTGGTGTGTGGGTGGCGAGTGTGGGGCACTGCACAGCAATCTCATGGTGTTAGATAGTTGGGTAATTTTGGAATGAGAGAGAGAGACGTTTCATAAAAAAGCCCCTGTTGTATCGGGCGTTCTCACCATGCCTGTAAGATTTCTTCTGCCTGAGAGTGTTGCTTGTTCTGAAAAGCCTCAGGGGTGGTGGAGGATTTTGAATCGGGTAGACTAGGGGTCCTGCGGTGAGGACACAGCCTCATAGCCGCCCAGGGCAAGGCGGAGCTGCAGAGCTTCTTTGAGTACCACCACGGTACTCAAGGGGACGGGTGGCCGTGGCCCTGCTGGACATGAGCACCGTGCCAGCTCCACTTCCCTGGGGGCATGGCAGTCCCTCCCTCCACCTGCGACCAGTCGAGACTCCAGCTGGGACCCTCGGTGCAGCTCAGGTTCTGATGGAATCCAGGTTCCGGTTAGTTCCTTCAGTGTCTATATCAGCAGACATTTTCTTTGACTTTGGGGCAGTACTTGCTCACCCTGGAACGTCAGTCATCTGACTTGGTTCCAACACTCATTTCAACAGTGGGTGCTCTTCCAAGCACAGCCCCAAAGCCACACCAGGTGTGGGTAGGTCCTGGCTGCCGGGTGACACCTGGCTGTCCTTCAAAGCACCCGCATGCATGCGGGGCCACCAGCTTCGAAACCTTAAATTATTCTGCTCACCTGGAGGAGTGGGGAGCGTGTAACTAAACTTGTGCAGAGAAGAGTAAATAGCCGGGGGGCAGCTATTCTAAAATGAGCTTCATTTCAGCAGTAATGGTTTTAAGTTGAAGAGAAATTGTGGAAGCATTTACATCTACCATGGAGACTGTCTCAGAGCGCATCTGTCTGTGCAGATGATTATCTGTCCTTCCTGCAGGATTTAAAAACCTTCCCTGTTTTAAAGCTCTTGTGCTTTCGGTATTTTTAAAGACAAGAATCTAGGCTCAGAAGCAGTCGGTCTCTTAGCAAATAGTGTCTTTAGATCATCAGGAGTCCTGATCAAAGAAAACATTTTCACAGGGTTTTAAAAATAAGAGCAATGTTTAAATGACTCTTTTTTTAAAAAAAATGTGAGTTATCAGTTCTTTTCATTACTGAGTGTTTTGAATATGGAAGGTTCTTAAATGGACAGCTTTGCCTTTGGATGCCAAAAATCTCCACTGCTGTGCACCTGTTAATCACAAATTGGGGTCCTGAACCCTGGAAGGTCAGAGGTCCACACCTGAGGGTCGCTCAATGCCTGCCGGGGCACTGGCATTGTGTGCCCAGTTCCACTATCTCCCTGTGGCTTGTTTGTTGGTGAACTGTGGAGATGCCAGTGTAACTCACACGACACCCAACAACAACCCACAATCGCCCTGTGAGTCTGGGGTGCTTGCTAGTGTGGGCAGCTGTGCAGTAATTTTTTAATTTTTTTTACTTTTATTTCACCCAGTTTACCAAGCAGGAGGGTTCTCATTTTTATATAGTAGGAAGTTCCTTAGAATAGACTTAAGAAATTTGCTAGAGCCGGGCATGGTGGTGCATGCTTGTAATCCCAGTACTTGGGAGGCTGAAACCGGAGGATCGGGGTTCACAGCCAGCCTCAGCTACTCAGTGAGGCCCTCTGCAACTTAGTGAGACCCTGTTTCAAAATAAAGAATAAAAAATAGTGCTGGGGTGTGGCTTGGAGGTGAAATTCCCCTGTGTTCAATTCCAAGTTCTGCAAAAAAAAAAAAGGAAATTTGCTAAATAGACAATTCAAAGACTTGCTTACTGCCACGCCTGACTAAAGCTCATTTTACCATTTAGTCTAATGCAAACATCTAATGTAAGATGGAATTGTCTGGTATAAAGGCTGCAGGATGACCATATATGCCCAGGAAGCAGTTCCTCTGTTCATCTCCCTACAAGAGGTTTTTCTTGATGGAATTGCCCCTTCAAGGGGCTGCTTGTCCCCAGCGCCTCCACTTCCTCCCTCCCGAGTCACGTGCTTCCCCTGTGCTGTCCCTCGGTGCCACATAGGAGCTTCCTCCCCCAGGCCCCGGAATGCAGAGACAATGCCCAGCCTTTGTGTGGCTGGAGCTGACATTCAAAGAAAGTGCATTGGTGATTGCCTGAGGAGGCATATTCTTTTGAGAGCCGTAAGTGAAAAGTGCTTTTATACAGCCATTCTCCTTTGTTACCAGGGAAGAAAGGAGGGCTGTGTTGTTGCCTTGAAGGAACAGGTTTTCCTGCTCCCTGGAATGTAGGCCTTATGGGGAACTGGTGGCCTTCGGGCAAAGGTTGGACCACACCTGCTCTCTCCCCTCAGCTTGCAGGCAGCACACCTGCTCCATCCCTGGGTCAGTACTGACCCCAATGCCTGGAAACATGGGCTTTGGAAATTGTCCCTTCTTATCAGGGGAAGTACAGTTTTACAAAGCAACTAAGCTCGTCTTTGACCCTGGCGACACACTTCTTCAGGGTTTAAAGTCAGCCTCTGTATTGATAGCTTTTCTCATTTTATCTATTTATTTTACATTAAAAACTTCATTTAAGACGGGTGTGGTGGCACACTCCTGTAATCTCAGTACTTGGGAGGCTGAGACAGGAAGATCGCAGGTTCAAAGACAGCCTCAGCAACTTAGTGAGACTAAGTAACCCTAAGTAACTCAACTTAGTAACCCTAACCCTAACTCTAGCCCTAACTCCAAGCCAGAACACCAAGAGGTCAGAGCAAGTTCATCTCTGTCCATGGTGACACACTTCTTCAGGGTGTCAAGCCAGCCTCTGTACTGATAGCTTTCCCCATTTTCTCTATTTTACATTAAAAGCTTCTTTTAAGCCAGGTGTGGTGGTGCACGCCTGTAATCCTAATACTTGGGAGGCTGAGACAGGAAGATCACAGGTTCAAAGAGCCTCAGCAACTTAGTGAGTCTCCCATCAACCTAGTGAGACCCTGTTTCAAAATAAAAAATAAAATATGGCTGGAGGGGTGAGAGATAGAATGCCCCTGCATTCAATCCCCAGTACCACATTAAAAAAAAAAAAAGCTCCATTTATACTTTCCAGCTGCTCCTCTCAGCTCTTCAGCATTCCCATTGTTGCTGTGCCTCTAGTTTGGACAGGATAGGATAAGAACTATTCCTGGTATTCAATGCTGTGGGGTATATCGAACTTTTAAATTAACCAGAATACTTGGTTTCTGATCTTTTTCATTGCATTTCAACTTCATTAAACATGTTTTAGTTTTACAGTAATTTCATTGTTAACTTGATGTCCTAATTCTGTAGACAAGCTCTGTGATCCCATGGGCGGGTGGCACTTAGAGATGACATGAAGGGCATAGTAAAAGACCTCTGGGTGGCTCTCTGAGGTTCTGTGTCAAGCCCGCAGTCAGAACTAGAAGGCCTTTGTCCATGGCGGACACTACTGCACACCCTCCAGCATTGCAGGTAACGGTGTTCTTACTCCCAAGGGTACAGTATAACCAGACTGTTGGACAAGAGGTCTAGACAGACAAAACCCAAATATGGCAGGTGTGTTCCCTTCTGCACCCAAACCAATACCTTCTGAGATTTTTGTATAGGAATTCCTCTTGACACATCATCACCCTGATCAGCTATTGATCGCAGGTGTCCCCAGCTTGGTCACCAGCCACTCCCTATTCCTTCTGTTATCTCGTGGCCGCCGGCCCCCACTGCCCTTTGAACAGGTTACAGGTCCGCTGGAATCGGAGGTGCCTGGACTGGCAGTGGCTTTGCTGCCTGCTCTGCACAAGTGACACTTTTGTAAGTTATGTGTGTGTATTTAATGATAATTACCTTCCGGTGATTGTATTATGATTCGATTTTGTCAAACACTTCCGCTTTGTGTACGTTCTGCCTTTTTATGCACTTATTAAACAGATTAACAAACCGAGGTTGGTGTACTAATTGCATGTGACCTTTTTAACTTGTCTGTTTTGGTGTCCCTGCCTAATTCATTGTACCGTACAGCTGGTATCTCCATGGCCTCCCGATACAGGTAAGTCCTGGGCTCTGCCCACGGAGGAAACAGGGCCCACTTCTCCACTCGTGCCCACAGAGACATGGTGTTCTCTCTCTGTAGACGGTGCGGTATCTTAGTCTTTCTCTTACGACTCTTCCTGTCTCTCTGTCTTAATGTCTCTCTGAAAGCACCGTCCTGCAGAGGTTAGGAAAGCGTGGGCACCAAAAAGACTGGGAGCAGTCGCTCTTTACCCAACAAATACTCACTAACGCATGAGCACCGCCCCTGCGCTCGCAGGGAGGACTGTCCCAAGGGTGACAAGGAACCTTGAGAAGGGACCTGGGAGGATGACACCTGTGCGTAAGGTCAAGGGTCAACTCAGGTGGCTGGCTGGTGAATCAGAGACAAGAGCAAAGACATCGATCTGATTTTGATGCGGCCTGCCATCTTGTGACAGGTCCTACCGGTGCCCCCCCATGCCAACCCTCTCCTCCTCTTAATCATTTACATTGTAAGCTATTTTATTTTTATTTATTTATTTTTTGGCCCAGCATTGACTTTTCTTTTGGTAAGAGCATTAGCCGTTTGGTAACCGGCAATTCTGACCAGGTGATGGAGAGCTTAGCTTGAGGAAAAAATCCCACTCTCAGCTCATGTAGAAATCACCCAGATCCATTTAGTGTTTCAGAACTGTAAAGCCGGCCATGGTGGCACACGCTTGTAATCCCAGTACTTGGGAGGCTGAGACCGGAGGATCGCAGATTCGCAGCCAGCCTCAGCTACTTAGTGAGGCCCTCCGCAACTTAGTGAGACCCTGTTTCAAAATAAAGAATAAAAAATAGGGCTGGGGGGTGTAGCTCAGAGGTACAATGCCCCTGGGTTTAACCCCCAGTGCTGCAAAAAAAAAAAAAAAATTGTAGACATCAATCATGCTCTGACTTAAAAATGTTATCTTAGAGGGTTTTTCTGTTCTATCACCACACTCTTAAATGCTCTGAAATCATCCTACTTCATAAAAAGTCGTAAAAAGTGGGGAAAAGGCTAAAGAAAGACAAAGTTTCCTGAGGGAGTCCCTTAAGTGTGGGTCTTGCGACGCCCTCTCCTCAGAGGCCGTCCTGCGTCTCCTCCAGTTTCGCAGGTGCGTCCTGGTGATTGCTTCTCTCCCAGTTAGTCTATGGAGACATCTTGATATTTTGTTCAAATTGTACCACCTTGGAGTGAGGTGCAGAACCTCCCGTGACCCACACAGCTGGGAAGGAGCTTGCTGCCTCTCTTCTGCCCCGCCAGGGTGGGGCAGTGCGCTCATGAGGCCAGGGTTACAGTTGCATTTCCTTTAAGCCATCACTGGGACATCCTTTCTCGAAGCTTCAGTTGCACCCCCACCCCAGCCATCTGCCTTTCCCCAGGCATGGATGGCCAGGGCCCCAGAAGTCTGGGCATGAGGGGAGAGGGGCCCCATACCAGCCCACCAAAGCTGGCTAGAGATGGCTCCCAGAGGCAAACTCTTTCATGAGGAGGGCACAGTAGCACATAGAGGGACATACATACCTGGCCAGGCTCCCAGCGTGGGCTTGCCCACATGCCACTGGTGAGCACTCACTCCCCCGGGGATGCCCACATCTTCCAAGACAGGAACTACCACAGGCCTGTCTGTGAGGCATGCTCTAAAATCAATAATCAAGTTTCTCATCCCTCAGGTCCCCAAGAGCGTGAATTCAAGCCACTAGTAATTCTTGTTAGTAGAAAAACCACCCCACACCTGCAGGTGGAGAGAATGATTTGAGACGCCCCGCTGAGCCCATAGTCACCACAGATTTGCCTCTGTGAACCCTTGTGTGCCAACTTTCAGTGAGACTTGTAGAGTTCACTAATGTTTGTGTCACAGGACCGTTGTTCTCTGCTGGGAACCCCCCTTGCCTACTTAACAAGTCCCCATTTCATCTATAACATTGACTGTATCTCTTGATCACTGTAAGTCTCTCTCCTCTCTCCTCTCTCCTCTCTCCTCTCTCCTCT
>PVJS01012339.1:26187-44176 GCA_004027185.1 Glis glis | reverse complement strand
AGGGCTGGGGTGTAGCTCAGAGGTAGAATGCCCCTGGGTTCAATCTCCAGTACTGCAAAGAAGAAGGTGAAGGAGGAGGAGGAGGAGGAGGAGGAGGAGGAGGAGGAGGAGGAGGAAAAGATGAAGAAGAAGAAGAAGAAGAAGAAGAAGAAGAAGAAGAAGAAGAAAAAGAAGAAGAAGAAGAAGAAGACGACGACGACGACTGAGTCTAAGCCCTAGCTGGGTGTGGTGGTACACACTTGTAATCGCAGTACTTGGGAGGCTGAGACAGGAGGATCACAGGTTCTTACCAGCCTCAGCAACTTAGTGAGGCCCTCTGCAATTGAGCGAGACCCTGTTTCAAAATAAAAAAATAGCTGGGCGTGGTGGCGCACGCCTGTCATCCCAGTACTTGAGACAGGAGGATCGCAGGTTCGAGGACAGCCTCAACAAGTAATGAGACTCTCATCAACCTAGCGAGACCCTGTTTCCAAATAAAAATAAAATAGGGCTGGGGGTGTAGCTCAGAGGTAGAAGGCCCCTGGGCTCAATCCCCAGAACCACACACGCACACACACACACACACACACACACACACGCACACACACTAATAATAGAAGCCTAGGCCTGGCCGTGTCATCCCACCCCTCCATGCCCCTGTCCTCCTGGGCCTAGTCTTGGTGGCAGATGGGCTCTAGCATGACAGGGATTTGCACCCGGCCTCGCCCTTGCCCTGTCTCTGTTCCAGAAGGCTCCCTCCTCCCGCAGCCTGCCCAGCTCCTCTCTCACCCCAGCACGGGGTGCCGCAGGCCGGCCAGGCGTCAAGCCTGCAGGCCTGTGTCATTGGGAGGCTCGTGCTGAATGGGCATTTCCCAATGGCAAATGAAGCGAGCCCCTCCCTCCGGCCCCTTGGCCCAAGTGTCCTTCTAGCAGAACCACCCACTCCAACAAAGATGGTCTTCGGGGCAAGGGCGAGCGAGGCTGGGTGAATGAGTTCGTGCGAATGCTAGAGCGGGGTCGGGTGCACACGGGTCCCAGGGGGCGCGAGTGTAATCGCTGTGTCTACGTCTCCCACACTGGAACCCCAGGCATTGGTATTTATTAAAACTGAAGCCGGGCATGGTAGCATGCTTGTCATCCCAGTACTCGGGAGGCTGAGACAGGAGGATCTCAGGTTCGTAGCCAGCCTCAGCAAGTAGTGAGGCCTCTGCAACTTAGTGAGACCCTGTTTCAAAATAAAAAATAAAATAAGGCTGGGGGTGTGGCTCAGAGGTAGAATGCCCCTGGGTTCAATCCCCAGTAACACAAAATAAAATAAAACTGTAGCCGGGCGTGGTGGCACACGCTTGTAATCTCAGTACTTGGGAGGCTGACACAGGAGGATCGCAGGTTGGAGGCCAGCCTCTGCAACTTAGTGGGACTCTGTCCCAAAACAAAAAAAGAAAAAGGGCTGAGAACATAGATCAGTGGTAGAGCACCCCTGAGTTCAACTCCCAGTACTGGGGTGGGGGATTGGGAAAAGTTTCACAGCTGCGACCCGACCATGGTCATTACCAGGATTGTGATTACTAGCGGGTGCGGCTGCAGAGAGCTCCAGTCCGACCATGAGACTTGGAGCCATCATTTTATTATTTATTTACTTATTTATTTATTTACTTAATTTATTGTACTGGGGATTGAACCCAGGGGCATTCTACCTCTGAGTTACAGGCCCAGCCCTATTTATTTTTTATTTTTTATTATTTTTGTTTTGAAACAGGGTCTCACTAAGTTGCTGAGAGTCTCCGCTAACTTGCCGAGGCTGTCCTCGAACCTTCGATCCTCCTGTCTCAGACTCCCAAATCCTGGGATTTCAGGTGTGTGCCCCCACGGCCGCCCGGCTGGAGCCGGCATCTTAATCACAGCCTGGCTTCCTCATCTGTAGCTCGGGGCTAATGATCCCCTGGCTCAGCCACATCACAGGCTGCGGAGGATCAAAGGCCGTCCCCATGTGAAAGTGTGGGGAGAGCCGAAAGCCCAGCAGTTTTATTAGAGAGGGGTCAGGCCGCCCGCCCCATCCTGGAGCTGCACGGGCTCCCTGCTGGTCAGGGACTCTGAACTAGACTCATGTGCTTGGGAGAGGGGGTTCCAGCGCCTCCCTCGCGGACGCCCCCCGCACATGGAATGCCACCCTAGCGAGCCTGGATTGGGGGAGTGGTTGGTTGGCCCTCTAAGCATCTAAGGGGAGCTGGGTGTGGGGGCACACACCTGTCATCCCAGTACTTGGGAGGCTGAGGCAGGAGGATCACAGGTTCGAGGACAGCCTCAGCAACTAGTAAGACTCTCATCAACACAGCGAGACTCTGTTCCAAAATAAAAATTAAAGCCGGGCGTGGTGGCACATGCTTGTAATCCCAGTACTTGGGAGGCTGAGACAGAGGGATCGTGACCAGCCTCAGCTACTTAGTAAGGCCCTCCGCAACTTAGTGAGACCCTGTTTCAAAATAAAGAGTAAAAAAATTAGGGCTGGAGGTGTAGCTCAGGTAGAATGCCCCTGAGGTCAGTCCTCAGTACCACCAAAAAAAAAAAAATTAAAAAATAGGGCTGGGGATGTAACTCAGAGGTAGAATGCACGCGCGCGCACGCGCGCGCACACACACACACACACACACACACACACACACACACACAAAGGGCTGGGAGTATAGCTCGGGGGCAGAATGCCCCTGGATTCAATCCCCAGTGCCAAAAATTAATTAATTAATTAATTAATTAAACATCTAGGCGGAAGGGATGGGAGCGGGGCTGCACGCCCAGCCCATCCCCCAGCCCATCAGTATTTCTTCCTGGAACAGGACTATGGCTGAAGGACCCACGCTGTGCTGTGCAATCAATCAAAGCCGCCCTCCCCTGCCCCCGGTTCCCGGCCAGGTGCGCCGCTTTCCCGTCGATCCGTCCTCTTGCTCCCGCTGCCACCGCCGCCCACGCGCCTCTGCCCACCCGCTGCAGCGAGGGGACGGGGCGGCAGCAGCTGCGGCCAGCAGAGCTGACACTGCAGCCAGGCAGCAGCTGTCCGTGGGGTGAGGAGCTCGGGCCCGGGTCTCGGCCTTCTCAGTCCACACACACACACACACACACACACACACACACACACACACGGCAGGCCCGCAAGCTTGCGGGCTGACTGGGCTCGCTCCTCAACGTGCCTTTTTGTATTTATTTATTATTATTATTTTTGCGGTACCGGGGATTGAACCCAGGGGCATTCTACCTCCGAGCTACACCCCCAGCCCTGTTTTTTATTCTTTCTTTTGAAACAGGGTCTCACTAAGTTGCAGAGGCCTCACTAAGTAGCTGAGGCTGGCCGCGAACCTGCGATCCTCCTGTCTCAGCCTCCCAAGTACTGGGATTACAAGCGTGCGCCACCACGCCCGGCTCGCAAGCCTTCCTACCTAGAGATGCATCCCTGTCCTCCAAGTCCCCAGGCGTCTGTCTCCCCTCTGCCGATCCCTATCTGCTGAGAGCACGGTGGCACGTCTGTCCCCAAGCCTGGACCCCAGGCCCCGGCCCTTCCCGTGGGTTCCTTCAGAACGCTCCTGGTCCACGCGCCCGCCCCTCGCGGTCTTCGCTCCGTCAGGCGACAGCCAGCCGGCACAGCTGCCAGGAAATTGGTGTTAGTGGGTTAAGATGTCACCAGGGTGACACAAACAGGGCCTCATGCCGGGGGGGGGGGGCAAGTGACGAAGAGAAGATTACCAGAAGAACCGAGGCCGCCTGGGGCTGGTGGCCTCCTCTGTCCCCCTCCCTCCGCACAGCTGACCAGGGCACAAGGGCCAGGTCCCACCCTCCCTGCGCCATTCTGAGCTGACGACTGAAAGCGAAAGGAGGAGCTGGAACAGAAAGAAAAATAATAAAACCACGGGAAGAGAGGAAACAGCTGGCAGAATATTGGAAAAATTCCCAGGCGGGAATTCCCAGCCCTCCAGGGCCCGGCCAGCTGAGGAAGCCCTTGAACGACAAGCAAAATCCCCTCCTTTGTTTTTTTTTTTTTTTTTGGTACTGGAGATTAAACCCAGAGGCATTCTACCTTCGAGCTACACCCTCAGCCTTTATTATTAGTAGTATTAGTATTATTAGTATTATTAGTATTATTATTAGAAACAGGGTCTCACTAAGTGGCTGAGGGCCTCGTTAAGTTGCTGAGGCTAAACTGGGCGCGGTGGCCCACGCTTGTGATCCCAGTACTTGGGAGGCTGAGACAGGAGGATCACAGGTTCAAAGCCAGCCTCAGCGACTCAGTGAAGCTCTCAGCAACCTAGTGAGACCGTTTCCAAATAAGAAATGAAATTGGAGCCAGGCGTAGTGGCCCACGCTTGTAATCCCAGTACTCAGGAGGCGGATACCAGAGGATCCGGATTCGCGGCCAGCCTCAGCTACTTAGTGAGGTCCTCCACAACTTCGTGAGACCCGGTTCAAAATAAAGTATAAAAAATAGGGCCGGGGGTGTAGCTTGGAGGTAAAATGCCCCTGGGTTCAATCCCCGGTACTGTAAAAAAAAAAAAAAAAAAAAGGAGCCAGGTGTGGTGGCACACACTTGTAATCCCAGTACTTGGGAGGCTGAGACAGGAGGATCACAGGTTCACAGCCAGCCTCAGCTACTTAGTGAGGCCATCTGCACCTAGTGAGACCCTGTTTCAAAATAAAGAATAAAAAATAGGGCTGGGGGTGTAGCCTGGAGGTAGAATGTCCCTGGGTTCCATCCCCAGTACCGCAAAAAAAAAAAAAGAAAGAAAGAAAATGGGGCTGGGGGTGTAGCTTGGAGGTAGAATGCCTGTGGGTTCAATTCCCAGTACCAAAAAAAAAAAAAAAAAAGTTGCTGAGGCTGGCCTCCAAACTGCAATCCTCCTGTCTCAGCCTCCCAGGTACTGGGATTACCAGTGTGGCGTCCACAACAGGCATGAGATCCCTTCTTCACTCTGTTCCCAGCTCAAGGAAGCCCGGCCCCTGGAGGGAGGTGCATCCGGAGCTGGCATTGAGTTTGGAGGGTGAGCGAGGGTCAGCGCAGAGCTGGGGCGTGAGGGACACAGTAAAATGGCCCTGGTGGTGTGTCATGGTGCTGAGGTCCAGGCCCTGGGCGTTGGAGGACAGGCGGGGCCGGCCTGGCGCGTGCAGGCGGGGGAGGCTGGACTGGCGGCGGCCAGAAACCCAAGTTGGCGGCTCTTGCTTAAGCCACAGATCGTCCATCAGCTCGGGGAGGTGGACGGAAGCGCAGGAGGTCGACCGGGGCCTGGCTCGGCTCTGGAGTGCGGCGGGCGTGGCAGGCCACGGGCAGAGAGCTGCCCTCCCGCAGGCTGGCTGCCATCGGCCGTGCGGGCTTCCTCAGGAGGAACGCCCAGGGTCCCGTGACACAGGCGGGCGACGTGGTGGGGACTGGGGGCCGGCCTCGGGGATGGGCTGAGGGAACTGGGAGAGAAGGCCGAGGCCGGGCACTGTGCACCGTGCCCTCACACGGCCCCTGGGGAAAGCCCTCGGTGACGGGGAGGGGAGGGTTTCTGCCCAGTACACTAGTTCCAGCATGGTGGCCCGGGAATGTCCGACTGCCCCGTCTCCTGATGCCACATCTGTCCTCTCCCCTCCTCTGCGAGCCCCCCTGTCCCCAAATCACCACCCCAGACTAATGTCCCCTTGCCCAGCACGCACTGCCCTGCAGCCCACCCCCCTTGCCTGGCCAGCCGGACCTGCGCACTGTGTGTGTGTGTGTGTGTGTGTGTGTGTGTGTGTGTGTGTGTGTGTTGCTGGGGATTGAACCCAGGGGCATTCTACCTCTGAGCTACACCCCCAGCCCTATTTTACTTTTTAATTTTGAAATAGGGTCTCACTAAGTTGCTGAGGGTCTCACTAAATTGCTGAGGTTGGCCATGAACCTGCAATCCTCCTGTCTCAGCCTACCAAATACTGGGATTACAAGCATGTACCACCACGCCTGGCTTATTCTTTGTTTTGAAACAGGGTCTCGCTAAGTTGCTGAGGGACTCACTAAATTGGTGAAGCTGGCCTTGAACCTGCGATCCTCCTGTCTCAGCCTCCCAAGTACTGGGATTACAAATGTATGCCACCATACCCGGGTCACCTCAGCCCTTTTTATTTCTTAATCTTGAAACAGGGTTTTGCTAGGTTGCTGAGGGTCTTGCTAAATTGCTGAGGCTGACCTTGAACCTGCGATCCTCCTGTCTCCCAAGTACTAGATACCAGGCGTGCGCCACCGCGCCTGGCTCCTGCACACACTTTATATCTTCGGCCGTCCTCTCGCAGGGTCCTGATTCCCAGCAGTCCTCACACCTCCGGCTGCAGCCTCCCTCCCTCCCTCCCTCCCTCCCTCCCTGAGAAGCCCTCGCTGGCCCGGGACCTGCACCAGGCAGGCGCTGCGTAAACACTGGTGGTTTGTGGCTGGGTTAGGCTTTGGCTCGAAAGCGGAATTCCCTCTGACTTGGCCCCGGGCTCGCCTCCTCCGGGCTGGCTCCTGGGAGCGCAAGCCCGCCGCTCTTTCTGTCGTTAGTCCTGCGGCTCTGACATCCAGAGAGGGCTTCCCAGGTGGTGCCACCTGGGAAGTGTGGCCCACGCCGCCTCCCGCTTCCTCGCTGTGATCATAGACAGGCCTCTGCTGCCCCAGAAACCCGAGCCGAGGGGCTCGGCATCCACAGGTGACCCCCACCCCGCATGCCAGCAGCAGCTGCCTACCACTCAGCTGTTGATATGCTAAAAAAAGCGATTCCATGGTGACCCGCTGACTCCGGCCAGCTCCACATGAAAGGCGGCAGTTTCAAAATAACCCCAGTGACACCGAGTGCTCTCCGCCCAGGCCGCAATGGAATAAAAATGCAAACAAGGCTGGAAGCCGGGCGGAGTGTGGGCGGGCATGTGTAGACCGCCAGGGCGCCCGGCAGCTGCGTCGGACCTCCTGGGTCACTGGCTGACAGCTCCCTCTGGGCAAGCAGGCCCTCTGCAAACACCCCGGGAAGGCTCAGATGGCGGGGGACAGAGACTGATGTGACGAGCGGCAGCCCCGGGCCCACCAGACGGCTCCACGGCTCCACGCTGGGCCTCCTCCTCAGTGCGTTCAGACACAGCTCACACACACGTGCCCCCTCTCTTTGGTGTGTGGTACTGGAGATTGAACCCATGGGCGTTCTACTTCTGAGCTACACCCCCAGACCTAGTTTTTAATTTTTTATTTTGGAACAGGGTCTCACTAAGTTGCAGAAGGCCTCACTAAATTGCTGAGACTGGCCGTGAATTTATGATCCTCCTGTCTCAGCCTCCCAAGTATTAGGATTACAGGTGTGCGCCACCACACCCACCTTTTTTTGTTGGGGGGGTGGGGGGTTGAGATCGAACCCAGGGGGGTTCTACCTCCAAGCTATACCCCCCAGCCCTATTTTGTTTTTTTATTTTGAAATAGGATCTAAGAGCCGAGCATGGTGGCACACACTTGTAATCCCAGTATTTAGGAGGCTGAGACAGGAAGATCGCAGGTTTGCAGCCAGCCTGAGCTACTTAGTGAGGCCCTCTGCAACTTAGTGAAATCCTGTTTCAAAATAAGGAATAAAAAATAGGGCTGGGGGAGTAGCCTGGAGGTAGAATGCCCCTGGGTTCAATCCCCAGTACCGCAAAAAAAAAAAAAAATAGGATCTAAGTTGCGGAGGGCCTCACTAAGTTGCAGAGGCTGTCCTCACATTTGTGATCCTCCTGTCTCAGCCTCCCAAGTCCTGGGATTACAAGCATGTGCCACCATGCTTGGCTTGCAGCTCTCTCTTAACCCGCACCTATTGCCTGGAAGGTAGGCTCCATTACTTCTGCCATTTGACAGGTGGGGAAACTGAGGCTCCGAGAGGTTAACTCTCCTACCTGTACCTTGCAAAAGGCCAGGCCGGCTGGGCACTGGCTCTGCTGGGCCCCAGGTGGGCTGAGGGGAATCAGTGTGGGTCTTCCCTCCCCCATCAGCGCCCCCAGACATCCGCCACACCCTGCCTCTCTGGCCCTCAGCCAGCTGCTTCCAGTCACTGTTATCTCTGTGAACTCTGCTCTGTGGAAGGGCTCCTGGCTGATAAGGACGACATTGCCCGGGTTTCTGGTTTCCTCCTCGCCTCTCTGGCGACACCTGAGCTGGCTGCTTTCCCATTTCCCCCACCCACACAGTGAAACTCAGGCTTGGCACACGCATGCACGCACGCTCAGTCACAGGGCACGCCCCCTCGGCCAGCCACCGGCATGACCACACGCAGGTGCACTATAGTCACATTCACGGGCAACACTTGCACTCATCCACTCACGTGCGTGCACACACACACACACACACACACTCGTCTCCACGGTGGTGAGTGGATGGGGACAGACAGGCTTAGAGATCTACCTTCTGGAACATTCCACCTGTCTTGAGCCAGGCGCAGTGGCGCACACCTGTAATCCCAGTACTTGGGAGGCAAAGACAGGAGGATTTGGAGGCCAGCCTCAGCAACTTAGTGAGATTCTCAACAATTTAAGCTGGGCGTGATGGTGCACGTTTGTAATCCCAGTGCTTGGGAGACTGAGACAAGAAGATCGCAGGTTTGAGGCCAGCCTCAGCTACTTAGTGAGGCTCTCTGCAACTTAGCGAGACCCTGTTTCAAAATAAAGAATAGAAAATAGGGCGGGAGGTGTAGCTCGGAGGTAGAATGCCCCTGGGTTCAATCCCTGGTACCGCAGGAAAAAAGAAAAAAAAAAAACTAGTGAAACAGTTTCTAAAATAAAATGGGCTGGGGTGCAGCCCAGAGGTAGAACGCCCCTGGGTTCAATCCCCAGTACCAAGACAAAACTACACCTGTCGCCTGTCTCTCCTCACTGCCCTTCCCGGGCCATTGGCATCCCAGGCTCCTACCTCATGTCATGTTTAATAAGTGAGCTGCCCCCAAGGACCTAGGTGGCCCCCGGCCTGGAACCAAGAACCAAAAACCAAGAACCTGCTCTCTTCCCTCATGCCGCCACCTTGTGGTCGGCGCCCAGAACCGCAGGCTGAGCCCAGGGAGGTCCCTGTACCAGGTGGGCTGCCTCCCACCACCCTGTTCTACAGGTGGGCAAGCCGCGTACCTGCAGACCTCTCTGCCCTCACTAGGCCCCCAGGAGACCTGGCCACAGGCACATCGTTGGCCCTGGAGGGGGGTGGGTTGCCCACTGGACCCGCGGATGGCAGGCCCCAGATGACCAAGCGTCCCGGGTGGCTGGCCTACGTCCCCATCTGCCTGATAACCTTCTTTCTTTTGGGCACTGGGGTTTGAACCCAGGGGTGTTCTACCGCTGAGCTACACCCCCAGTCCTATCTTGTTTTTTATTTTGGAACAGGGTCTCGCTAGGTTGCTGAGGCTGGCTGTGAACCTGCGAACCTTCCGTCTCAGCCTCCCAATACTGGGATGCCAGGCATGCCCCTGGCTTCTTCCTGACATCCTTATGGTGAATTCGGCTAAGATGTGGTAAGGCAGGCTCAGCGAGCGATGGCTTCTGGCCTGGGCTCTCAGGGGCGCTCTCCATGCCCAGGGTGTGTCCCCACCTCTCCTCCTTGGGCCCAGAGCCAGCAGTTCCATCGAGTCTCGTTTTTAGCTCACCTCTGAGTTCTCAGGTGCCAGTGACTTACGGCTGCTGTCCCCACCGGTCCCGGCAAGGCCGTCATCTCCTCCCTCTGTGGCACCACATGCCCTGCTCCTTCCGTCTATGCAGGGACAGCTGCTACCCAGCGCTGCACACTGTCATTTAATGACCATTTTTGCCACACATTGAATGTCATTTCAGTGGGGACAGTAAGGTATAAAACAGGAGGTTGGGAGCACCTTAGAGTTCACTGGGACTCTGCATTAATGGCTCCTGAAGCGCCGGCATTTTCTCACTGAGCTGTAGATCCTGGAGCACGGAGTGTGGCCGCCGGAGGCCTGGGTCCCAGCTCAGCGCCACCAGACATCGCAGGGCCTGCGACACATCCTTCGCCCTGACCCGGCCCCTGGGTCCTCAACAGCAGGTTAAGCTAAGACCGTCCCGAGGCTGTGCACCTTGCAAGGTCCTCTGGGATGCACCAGCTTGCTCTAGGATTCGTTTATCCCCCAAGGGCGCCCGCTGACACCCACCCTGAGCCCCAGGACTCCAGCTCCCCAACCTGGAGCAGTCACGCTGGGCAAGTTACTCAGCCTTTCTGTTTCCTAAAATGTAGGGGAGTAATGGCACCCACTCTGGCTGCTGTGCAGAGGCGCCAGGCGCACCGGCGGAGCGCGCCCGCCCTTCCCAACACTCTGCAGAGGCGGGGGGTCATTTACACCCCGTCACGGCCCCGCGAAGTCGCACAGCGAGCTCCATTTACAGATGACGAGACCAAGGTTCAGAGAGCAGGGCAGCAAGCGCTGGCTCGGCGACGGTGCTGCCGGGGCCAAACCCAGTCTCCAGACTCGGGGGCAGCCACGGGACCTCTGTCCTCCCTGAGGACGCTGTGCGAAACCTGCCTCATGCTGAGCTCAGTGGCCAGACGTGCTGCTGGACACTCCTGGCCCTGGCGGCCTCCCGGCCCTCGCCGGCCTCCTGTCCCGTGACCTGGCCGCCCACCGGCCCTTCTGAGAAAGAGCCACCAAGCCAGGGGCTTTGCGGGTGCCCGTGTTCATGGGAACGTGCCGGGATGGGGGTGTACGAATGTGCAGTCGTCTATCCAGGTCAGCTCCCCAACTCTAGGGCATGTGGAGCCCCCTCCTGAAACATGACCTCAGAGCTCTGAGCACAGCCTCCCCATTCAGAACAAAACCCCTGGACCTACCGGGGGCCCAGGGGCCTGCGCTGGGCCCTTCAAGATTGGCTAAGTTCAGCTGGGCCGCTGTGGTGCACCCGGTAACCCCAGGACCTGGGAGGCTGAGACAAGAGGGTCGTGGGTTCCAGGCCAGCCTCAGCAATCTCGTGAGGCCCTCAGCAACTTAGTGAGACCGTGTTGCCAAATAAAAAATAAATTGGGCTGGGGGTGTAGCTCAGAGGTAGAAGGCCCCTGGGTTCCATCCTCAGCACCAAAAAAACACAAAAAAATCAGGTAAATTCACTAATAAATAGCATCGTGTCCAACCAGTGAAACGCTGGAGACTGTGCATGCGTGCCAAGCGAGCACTTACACCGCTGCGCTACACCTCCAGCTACTGCACTCACGTTTTTGGGGGTGAAGGGGTGCTGGGGAATTGAACCCAAGGGCATTCTACCTCCGAGCTATACCCACAACCCTATTTTATTTTTTATTTTGAAACAGGGCCTCACTAAGTAGCTGAGGCTGCCTGCATCAGCTGTGATCCTCCTGTCTCAGCCTCCCAAATACTGGGATTATAGGCATATGCCACCATGCCTGGTTTCTGAGAAACATCTAAAAAGTATTTTTGTGCCAGGCGTGGTGGCGCACATTCATAGTCCTATTTTATTTTTTATTTTGAGGCAGGGTCTCGCTGGGTTGCTGAGAGAGGCTGTACTTGAACCTGTGATCCTCCTTTCTCAGCCTCCCAAAGTACTGGGATTACAAGTGCGCACCACCACGCCCAGCTAGTTTTAAAATTTGATAACCACATCCCTGATTATCACTTAAGATCTCTTTAAGTAGCCTTTGTGTGTGTGTAGTACCAGGGATTGAACCCAGGGGTGTGCCACCTTCAAGCTACACCCCAGCCCATTTATCTATCTATTTATTTGTTTATTTTGTGTGGTACTGGAGATGGAACTCAGGGACATTCTACCTCTGAGCTACACCCCCAGCCCTATTTTATTCTTTAATTTGAAACAAGGTCTAAGTTGCGGAGGCCTCACTAAGTAGCTTGAGGCTGGCCGCGAACCTGGATCCTCCTGTCTCAGCCTCCCGCAAGTACTGGGATTACAAGTGTGTGCCACCACGCCCGGCCTATTTTTTGTTTTGAAACAGGATCTTGCTAGGTTGTAGAGTCTCGTTAAATTGCTAAAGCTGGCCTGGAACTTGCAATCCTCCTGTCTCAGCCTCCTAAAACCTGGGATCATAGGTGTGTGCCACCACGCTGCGGAGGCCTAAGTAGCTGAGGTTGGCCGCCTCTCAAAGTCCTGGGATTACAAGCGTGTGCCACCGCGCCTGGCTAAATAGCTTCTTAAGGAGACCCTAGCTCCTCCCGGACCAGCAGCATCCTGCCACCCAGCACTCCAAGCCTGAGCAAAGCCACAGGCTCACCAGGCTGTCCGCCCACCGCGGACCTTTCAGTCCCCTGCCCTTGTGCTTCTGTGCAGCGGCTCTTCAGATGGCTAGCTTTCTACAAACCCCCTTCTCACCACCTCGCCGAAGCAAATCCTCTTCTACACAAAACAACGCGCCCCTTGGACCCAAGCCTCAGATTCAAACGGGATGGCAGAAACTCCCCCAAAGAGCCGGGCGCAGTGGCGCACACCTGGAATCCCCATCAGTACTTGGGAGGCTGGGACGGGAGGATCACAGGTTCGAGGACAGCCTCAGCCAGTGGCGAGACTCTCATCAACCTAGCAAGACCCTGTTACAAAATAAAATCGGGCTGGGGGTGGAGCTCAGAGGTAGAATGCCCCTGGGTTCCATCCCCAGCACCAAAAAGAAAAAAGAAACCGCCCTGAAAGGTGAGGTTTGGGGCTGCGGGTGAAGCTCTGTGGTACAGCACAGGCCACACACAGAGCCGTGGGTTCAAACCCCAGCACCGCACACACGCACAGCAGGGAGGTTCAGGAACACGACAGGACACGTTTGTAAAATGATTAGCAAAATGCCGGCATAAAAGCGGCCGAGGGACGGTGGTCCTGTCACTGCTCTCTCAGCTACTGCATTAGTCTGTCGTGGCCTGTGACACTCGGTGAAGCAGTATTGCCCCCTAGCGGACAGCTGGGCAACTGAGGTGCTGGGTTTTCCATGCCAGCCACAATGGCTAGCTTAGGGGCAGAGGACAGATACTAAGTGACCAGCAAATGAAGTTACCGTGCCCACAGGACTGGACCCACAACTGGTATAAAATATCAAGTGCTAGCCGGGCGTGGTGGCGCACACTTGTAATCCCAGTACTTTGAACTCTCTCTCTGTCTCTCCCTGTCTCTCTCTCTATACCTAGTGAGGCCCTCTGCAACTTTGTGAGACCCGGTTTCAAAATATACAAAAATAGGGCCGGGGGTGTAGCGCGGAGGTAGAACGCCCCTGGGTTCAATCCCCAGTACTGCAAAAAAAAAAAAAAAAAAAAAAATCAAGTGCTTTACCGTTTGCAAAAGGCCAGTGATTTTTTTAACCCAGGGGCAGTCCACCTCTTTGCTACACATCCAGCCATTATTTTTAAAACAGGGTCTCACTAGCTTCCTGAGTCTTGGTAAGTTGCCGAGGCTGTCCTTGAACCTGCAATCCTCCTGTCTCAGCCTCCCAAATCCTGTGATGGATGACAGGCGTGTGTCACCACACCCAGTAAAGACCAGTAACTTAGGATAAGGCTGTTATGGAAAACCTAAGAGGAATGAAGACAGCATCTAGAAATGATCCATGACTCTCGACTCTGTCCTAATCCAGCTATTGCTTCAATCAGAGGATGTATACTAGACTAGTTCACACTCAGACTTTCACAAATTACTCCTCACCAACCTCCTGAGGTAGGGACATTACCCCACCCGTCACAACGGGGGAGTTATCGTGACATTACTTTTGTGTGGGGGGGGCACTGGGGATTGAGCCCAAAGGCATTCTACCTCCGAGCTACATCCCAGCCCAATTTTATTTTTATTTTGAAACAGGCTGTCCTCCTGTCTCAGCCTCCCAAGTGCTGGGATGACAGGCGTGACATTGGTCTTAAGGCAGTTTACTGGTGTTAATATTGGACTTCGTTTTCCCAGTTCAGCAGTCTGTCTGGGCGCGTTGTGTTCACTTAGGCTTATCCCCCCTTATCATGACCAAGTAACCCTCCTCGCATTGCTGACCTCATTTCCACTCGTCTACATGTGCCTCCACGCAATTTGCGCGTGTGTGTGTGTGGTACTGGGGATTGAACCCAGGGACATTCTACCTCCGGGCTCCACCCCCAACCCTATTTTTCGTTCTTTATTTTGAAACAGGGTCTCACTAAGTTGCAGAGGGCCTAAGTAGCTGAGGCTGGCCGAGAACACAGATCCTCGTGTCTCAGCCTCAAGTACTGGATTACAAGGGTGCGCCACTGCGCCCAGCTATTGTTTTGAAACAGGGTCTCGCTAGGTTGCTGTAAGTCTAAGTTGCTGAGGGCTGGCCTCCAGCCTGCGATCCTCCCTTCTCACAGCCTTACAAGTACTGGGATTACAGGCGTGTGCCACCACGTCCGGCTGCATGTATATATACACATATGTTTATGTGTGTGTGTACATTTTTAATGGTTTTGTTTTGAGGTCCTGGGGATGAAACCCAGGACCTTGCTCATGCTAGGTAAGCGCTCTACCACTGAGCTATATATCCCCAGCCCTGTATTTTAATGTTGGATGTAGAAGGTGTGTGGCTGCCGGGTTCGCAATCAGAACAGTGAAGGATCATTACCTTCCCCCGATTTATTTTTTGTAATCAAAAAAGGGGCTCAAATGGGACATTTGAGAGCACTGTGCCCCTCAGAGCTCTGTCAAGTACAGGCTGTGAATGAGAAAAGCACTCTTGCTGGCTGTATGGTAATTCCATGTTTGTTCTTCCTGAACTTGCCGTTTTATTTTCAACCTGGCCAGGCAGGACTGCGGATCAGTTAACTTCTTGCCCTCATTCAAGCCCTGGCGGTTGGTGGGATACACGAGGCTACTTGTGCACGCCGATGTGCTGCACTCGCGGCTTTCTGGCGGACAGAGGCTGGCTATGGCATCTTCACCAGCTTGTTTCAAAGTATGGCTGAAAGCCAAAACCCATCCGCTTGGGCTGGAGCCAACTGGGCGATGGGGCATTCTGACTGGCCCAGGCAAGGACCCCCCACACCGGAGGACACCCCTCTCTCACCTCTAAACCCTCTCACACACAAGGCCGCGGCCCGTCCCTCGCCATTTGTCTCTTCACTGGTCTTAGCCTGTCGTAAGCACTGCGGCAACTCAAGCTCGCTACCTAACTCCAGGTCCCAAAGTCCTGGAAGTCACTCCTAACTGCGCCCCAACGGCCTACATCCGAACCAAGGTCAAACGTGAACTGTTCCTTCTGGGTGAGCTGGTTTTACCACATCCCTGTACCCCCTCCGGCCAAGTGACACCCCAACTCGCATCTGCAATCTCACTGGAAATCTACCATGCGTGGTGGTTTTGTCCAAACTAAAAACAAATTTTCTTGTTAATGAAATTCTGGTGGCAGAATACCAACTGGAATGAGTTTCAAAACTTACCTGCCTGAGCTTAAGACTTAGGAATTGTTTTCAGGGAGTTATTCAATTTTTTTTTTTTTTTTTTGCGGTATTGGGGACTGAACCCAGGGGGCATTCTACCTCCAAGCTACAGCCCCAGCCCTATTTTTTATTCTTTACTTTGAAACAGGGACTAAGTTGTGGAGGGCCTCACTAAGTAGCTGAGGCTGGCCGCGAACCCGCGAATTCTGTCTCAGGCTCCCAAGTACTGGGATTACAAGGGTGTGCCACCATGCCTGGCTCAGGGAGTTATTCAAATAATTAATTTTAGTTCAAAATACATAGTACTAGCCGGGCATGGTGGCCCATGCTTGTTAATTCCAGTACTTTGGGAGGCGGAGACCAGAGGATCTGGGTTCGCGGCCAGCCTCAGCTCGCTCTCTCTCTCTCTCTAGTGAGGCCCTCCGCAACTTCATGAGACCCGGTTTCAAAATAAAACATAAAAAAATAGGGCTGGGGGTGTAGCGCGGAGGTAGAACACCCCTGTGTTCAATCCTTGGTACCGCAAAAAAAAAAAAAAACAAACATAGTACTTATTTCCATACCCCCCCCCCCCCGCCACTAGGGATGAACTCAGGCATTCTACCTCCAAGGTTATACCCTCCTGCCGTCCCTTTTTTAAATTATTTTAAAACAGGGTCTCACCAAGTTGCTAAGGCTGGCCTCGATTCTGCAATCCTCCTGTTTTAGCCTCCCAGGTAATGGGATTACAGGTGTGCGCCCCCATGCCCGGCTCCTTATCCTCTCCCAAATGACCAATACAAGTAGCAAATCCTCCGCATGCCCCCACCACTCCCTTAGAGAAGCACGAGCAACCCCAGCAACTTCTCCGGGCTGGGACCTGAAGTTTTAGGGCTTTGAAGGCAAGTAAATTGCCACTGAAGAATGCGGACCCCCCCCAAAGCTGAATGTTATGTACTGAGGGGGGAGGGGTTTCTGTAGTTTTTCTGGAACCAAGCATTTTCCATCTCAGGAACTCACCAAATTATAGTTATGAGGAAGCATGGTTTCAGTGTTTTGAGATTTTCATTGTCTCAAGATACATGTAATGAACTTAGTCAAGGCACTAGTGACCATTCTAAGACGTGTGTGTGGTGATGAGGGGTACAGGGGATTGAGCCCAGGAGCATTACAGAAGCTAAACCCCCCCAGCCCGATTTTTGTTTTGAAACAGGGTCTAAGTGCCGAGGCTGTCCTCCAACCTGCGATTCTCCTGTCTCAGCCTCCCAAGGACTGGGATTACAGGTGTGCACCTCCATGCCTGGCATTCTAACACTTCTGTAGTAAACAATTTATGTTTTGTTAGAACTGAGGGAAAACCGGATGAGCCAAGTGATGTTCTACACGTGTTTCATCTTAGTTTAGGAGTAACTTTTGGAAATCGTCATGTGTTCCAGACAATTCAGAGAATGCCGCAATACTAAATGATGAACCTACTGTGTTAGGAATTCCTAGAATCCAACAAAAGAAATGCTGTATGGACAAAACTAAGTAGCCGCGCTAGGCTATGAAAACGGGCCTCACGATCCCTTCTCTCAGATCCTCAAAGGTAGAGTGAATTCTTAATAAAATAGGGCAAGAATTAGTGTGCACGTATAATATCAAATTTAACATGACCGGATTGTTTAGATAAAAATATACTCCAACCCAGTTTTTCTTCAGTGACTTTTAATTATAAAAATCTTTTGTTCTCAAAAAAATGGAAAACCAGAAGGCAACAGTCTGGCAGTACAAAAATATACAACTGGAAGAGATAACCAACTAGGTCTGACAACTAAAGCCCATATCAGGATTATGTATGAAAATATAAGCACATTTAGACAAAGCGCTAAAACCAGTGGTTCTTCTATAACCAGGGTATCACCTAATCACTCTGGAGAGCTAAGTCAACAGGCCCAGGCTCTGGCTGTCTTTTAAAGATTTCTACAATCAGGATCGTTCTGGATCAAGCAGCACTGTACCACCTGGAACCAGAGTGCCAACGGAACAAAACCGCCCGCCGGGAGACTGCCACTTCCGACGGCCTGTCTTTAAGGATGTGTAAGATGCTCAAGTATACAAATGATTGCTCTCATAAGACAAATGTCTCTGGCTAACTTATAAATGGTTTGGAGGTCAGAGGTTGTAACCCACAATGAACTGAGAACCACAGATAAAAGTTTAATATTCTTGAAAGCAAAAAAAAAATCTTTAGATGCTTCCTCAACATCATCATCCAGTGTTAAGTGACCCCTAGTGAACACCTGCAGTCATCATTCCACAAGTTGAACCGCGACTCCTTTCACCGTCACAACTCAGAAAACGGACAAGACTGGCTACCGTGACCTATTTTAGAAATCACTGAGCGTTAGTTTAGGACTTCCAAGTAGCGACCATCTAATGTCAGTTCAAAGTTTTAACCATTTCCACATTCCATATTCCCCATAGCCATCAAATAGTGCTAGGCCTTTATAGTGACCATGAAGTCACCCAACGTGGGACTCCCACTCCCAAGGTCAATTTTCAGGTTCTCAACTACTTTTTTTTTTTTTTTTGCGGTACCGGGGATTGAACCCAGGGACGTTCTACCTCCAAGCTACACCCCCGGCCCTATTTTTTATCCTTTATTTTGAAACCAGGTCTCACGAAGTTGTGGAGGGCCTCCC
>PVJS01012339.1:0-26087 GCA_004027185.1 Glis glis | reverse complement strand
GGGATAAAAGTACCTTCGTGGAACATGTGCATTCGTAAAGGGTCATCCTGAACCTTCTGGGAACTGACTCCTCTCTTGAGAGTTGTGTGAAAGGTTAACAGGACCCCTGGAAACAACTTGCCTTAGCTGTATCTTAACACCCCCTCCCTCACAGATGCAACTCAATGCAATGACCTTTCACTTAAAGACAAAGTCAGCACAACATAATCCCAAACTATCTTGAAAGAGCATTTAAGGAAACTAAGCCACAAGACTGTTGCATTATGATTTAATCTAATTGCACAAAAACTGTGAAGTACAACTAACTCCTCGACTCCTCAGAGGAAGTTGTGCATGCCTCCATGTTCCACTCTGCACTGTGACATTTGAACCATAGTGTGAACTTTACATCATGATGGGTCAGGATCAGTTTGGAATTCCCATGCAACACCTCAAATTATAAAAGGGAAGCAATTTTTAAAACCTTGTGGAAGCTTTTGTGCTAAAGATAAAAGCCATTTTTTACGGGCAACTTAACTTTGGCTTACAATATACCAGGTTGCTGCTTACTTTAAAATGTTAGTCACTAAACTATCACGGACCCTGAACTGGCTTTGACTCCTTAAAAATGGCTAACTACTTAAGATTCGGGTGACAAATTCCCTTCACTTGGAAAGACTAAACCACAGTGAAGCCTCTCGGCTGTGTTTCTTGTAAAATAACAACTGTGTAACTGACTGCTTTCCATGGATGACAGCAATGGTAACAGTGGGTTCAACTGACTATCACACAATTATGCTAATATTTTATTAATTCAAAAGCACTTTACAAGAAAATATAAGTATGGCTTCCAATAGGAATGTTATACCTGGACTTGGTACCAAGCTCACAGATTTTGAGTTTGCAAGGAAAAACAGGCTTTCGAGTTAAGCAACAATTTGTAACCAAAACTTTAATCCCAAGGATTCTCACAAAACATAGTACAAATGACAGCATGAAAAAAATCTTGCACAGTAACTCAAAAGTTCAGCTCTACAATGTACCCTTAAACTGGCAGGACACTGGTACTTTTTAATCTCAATTTTCCAAATAAAGGATGTTACAAATAGCTATGTATTCATATATAGCAATCACACAAGGAACTCAAGACCTAAGCAAAGGTAAACTTTCCTGAAAGTTATCAGATTCTGTACCAACCAGGCAACCTCTGCCCAGGGGGAAGGCTAGTTGGAGTTTTCAAAACCTCTAATCTAGTGTACAATAGTGCAGCTTTGATCTTTACCGTGGGCCCGTGTTCACAGCCCCCTTCCCTTTAAAGGCTGCTTATTCATCTAAAGCTGCACACTATACCCAGCTACGAAAAAAAGGGAAATTTTGGCTCAATTTTCTGCCACTTTTGTTACTGTAACATTAGAACCTCACACTTTAGCTGGGCAGGATTTAGAGGTTTAGTCTATACGAGACTAAAATTTAAAGCAAATTCAATTTTGCTTAAGGGAACATTGTAAAGTAACAATTCTTGGTATTACATGCCTCATATGATCCATTTCAAACCATAGAGAATTACGTCCTTATGTGTGTCACTGTTCCAAGAGACAAATAAATTTGAACAGCTAAAACATCTTAAAAATGCACCAAGCTTATGAAGTCTCAAACAAAACTTGAATTTTCTGTACATACTCCTGGCGAGTGCGGTTACTTCCTGTACACCAATTCTCTTGCACACCGCTCTTCTACTTCCTTTCATTCGACCTAGATCGGCTAAAAAGAAAAAACAAAACTTTTTTATCTGTTAACTTTGGTGACAGTGATCCGACAACACTGAGAAATAAGTACGGCTTAGAAGAAGTGGGCAAAGACTTAAGAGGCTCAGGTTATCAGAGCGCTTACCTACGAGACCTAGAGAAAGAGCGGGACGGCTTATGGTTTCTCTCCCGAGACAGGGATCTTTCTCTTCTCCTATCTCTAGAAAGGGACCTGAACCAGAGAAAAACAATGTTATGTCAGTGCAGTCAGTTGTGACAATTATACCTACACTTTCTGACCACGCCCCCAAACAATTATTTACCTGCTCCGGCTACGAGAGAAGCTTCTCCTCCTTGGAGATCTAAAAGCAGAAACAGGATAATCAGGCTAATTGTCAATTACTATGAATGGCGTGAGGCATTTCCCAACTTTTCAATCTCACTGTTGGGCCCAGTGAATGTGCCGAAGAACTGGCACCCATCGTCCAAAATAAAAAAAGAAAAGAAAAAAAGCACAGAAGGATTAAGGAACAAAAAGCTCAAGTGAAAAGCAGGTATTCCAACCATGGATTCATTTTAACAAAGAATGCTTCACAGCAGATCTGTCCAATGCAAAACTTCATGTCAAACTAACTTCACTACCCAAACACCACACCAAATGTAGTCCCACAAGTAGTTCCAAAAACAGTACCATAAACCAGTATTTGGAACCCATGCAAACCTAGAAGTCCGTAACAAGACTTAGGTACCAGGTGGATAGTGTCATTTTGTGGAAACGCGGTAGGTGTCAATACTGATGCCATTTAGTGCTACATTAGAACTGCGCTTGTGATCGGCACATTAAGAGTGTGTTTAGGCTCATCAAAATTACCTCAGAGCTTGGCCCACACTTCACCCCCAAAATTTAAAAATTTTGAAAACTGTTAGTAAAACCATTTAAAGGTGATAGGATTCAACAAATTTTTGCTAGGAAGAAAAGCTAAAATCTGTTAGAGATATTAAAATTTTTAGTTTGGCATCTCACACATGCAAATAAGTTCCACTGGAAGGTCTAGTTACAGTATGAGTTCCCTATCACCCTTAAAAGTTTTTTCAAGCAATATATATGTACGTTACCATTCAATTATGCACAGCCAGCCTTTGATCCAGAAAAAAGAATTACTTTAAGCCGCTTACTCCTTATTTTAACCAGCAGTAAACTGTATAAGCAGGAAAAACTTACTAGTTTTGGGTTTCAACAAGCTAGAAATGGTGAGGTGAGGCTGCCGGACTGACGGCCAGGAAGAATTTGCTGAAAAGGTTTTGCCAGATGTTGCGTTGGATTTAGTTGGTTGGCGAAGGGGGTGTTGTGGATTTTTCCTGCTTTTTTGTTAGCCGAAGGCTGCTGCTGTAGTTGTTGTGAAGACATTTGGTAAATAAACAGCTGAGCTGATTGGCCAGGAATGTGTGGGCGGTCGAGGCGGCTGCTGCCGATTTGGTTAAGGTTGGAGAGAAGGCTGAGAGAAAACAGCATGCTCGGGAACCAAAGGGCGGTGCAACCTGACGACTGGCCAGCCTGGGTCATGTGAAACGACACCAGCCAAGCTGAATGGGGCGCGCTGGTCACATGACGCTGAAAGGGCTAGTTGACTGGCTAATGCAGATTCAGAGGGTGGTGAGAAGAGACATGATGGTGACTCTGTAACGGGGTTCATTTTTATTAATAGATGGACCAAAAAGCACAAAAAAAATGAAAAACAAGCCATCAGTACAACCATCTATTAGCTAACAAATACTCTTTATTATGATGGGCAACTGTGTTGTTGTTTTTCAAAATAGCAAAAGGGGCAAGAGTTTGAACTCCTATCTCCTAGGAGGACCTCACTCACCTGTAAGAGGTAGATTCAGTCCTACAGAGGAGATGTGGAGTTAGCACCCAGACAGTACTGCCTGGTCCAAGAGTGATGCCATTTCCAATTATAAAAAACTGAATTCCTCCTACTCGGGATTGAAGAGCAGATGACTGGGATCACTTCTTCAGCCCCCTTTATTGGTCAGTGACTTCAGTTAGTTTCAGAATGATTTCTACTTTACCAGTTGTAACATTACAACAGCTGCCTGTTTGATAAATATTACAATTGTGCTAGTAGAAAACACTTTTGTGAAGAGCTAGAATTGAATGTAATGTTTGTCATTATAGAGTCAAGAAATGGAAAAGGCCTAAACTGAAGTATAAGGGAAGACTTGGAAAGATGCAACTAGAAGATGAACTAGAAGATAGATCCAAGATAGAAGTTACTGACTACCAACGTGAACGGTGACCTACGAACAAAAAGCCAACACTCAGCACGACTCACATACCCCAAACTACGCCCAGCAAATGTTCCACTCATAGAAACCTCCAAACCTTCACAGTAAGCTTCAACCCACCAACACACTTTAGGAGAGAGACCTGCTCCTACCAGCTACGCATTACACCAGCACCTCTCACACTCCGCTCAAGTACCTGCGGCGCGGCGGCGGACTCCTCCTGCGGTAGTCGTCCCGGGGGCGGCGGCCCCAGGAGGGGGGCGGGCCTCGGTTCCGACTTCTTTTTTCACCATTGGACAGTTCCACTCTTACCCGGCAGCCACACAGTGTTCTGCGAGGGAGAAGACAGAAGTTTAAAACAAACTAACGTTCTGAAAGCGTGTATTAAAGCAAGACTACTCACCGAGCTACTGTGCAAACATCTACGTGTCTGTACACCTTTTAATACCAAGTTTCATTCTCTTATTTTTCTAATATATAAAATGAGTGAACTTGCCAGGGGCGACACCAGCCAGCCTCAGCAAGACCCGGACTCAAAACAAAAATGGAAAAAGGGTTGGGGGTGTAGCGCAGGGGTAGAATACCCCTGGGTTCAATGCCCAGTACCACACACACACACACACACACACACACACACACACACACACAAAAAAACAAAACACGAGATGCATACTAGATTAGCCTTCACCCTTTGACCATTCTACCTCTGAGCTGCACCCCCAGCCCCTTTGTGCCGAGGCTGGCCTCGAGCTCCAATCCTTCCATATGAGCCTCCCAATTACTGGAATTATAGGCAGGCGCCTGGCAAATGTATATTTTCAACGTTTATGTATTTACTATCTACCCTTCTTCCTCTACAATACAAACAAGATTTTTGGGGGCAGATTCTCCTATGTAGTCACCCAGGACAATGTTTAGCAAGTAATTACATACATTAATTCTGTTGGATTAAACTATTTTTTACTTTTATTATTTATTTTTGTGTGTGTGTGATACTGGGGGTGGAACCCAGGGGCATTCCACCTTGGAACTACACCCCCAGCCCTATTTTAGTCTTTTGTTTTTGAAACAGGGTCTCACTAAGTTGCTAAGGCTGGCCACGAACCTGTGGTCATGTCTTGGGCTCCCAAGTACTGGGATTACAAGTGTGTACCATCACATCCAGCTTAAGCTATTTAATTAAAAAAAAAAAGGCAACAATTTTGGCCATTTTACCTTCTCCCCTCAATCATCAAAATACTTGGCATATATGAAATTACAGCCAAGAACAGTAGGGAAAGGTGGCCGTCTTCCCTTTGTGTCTCCTCAGCCATGAAGTTTTAAGAAGTCACTATATCTGGACAGCAACTCAGAAGTGGAACCTGCAAGCCGGACGTGGTGGTGCACGCTTGTAATCCCAGTACTATGGGAGGCGGAGACCGGAGGATCCGGGTTCACCGCCAGCCTCAGCTCTCTCTGTGTCTCTCTCCCTCTCTCCTTAGTGAGGCCCTCCGCAACTTCGTGAGACCCGGTTTCAAAATAAAGTATAAAAATGGGGCCAGGGGCGTAGCGCGGAGGTAGAACGCCCCTGCGTTCAATCCCCAGTACCGCAAAAAAAAAAAAAAAAAGTGGAACCTGCAAAACTTTCTAAGTACAACAACTTCCCCTAGAGGTGCAGAGCCGGCCCTCAGACCTCCTTCATGTTCCAGGGAAGGGTTGGAAAAGGTCTTATTTTACTGTGAGACTTACTCTTAAGACAGAATTTCTTTTTTGGTTTTTTTTTTTTTGCAGTACCGGGGATTGAACCCAGGGGCGTTTTACCTCCGAGCTACACCCCCAGCCCTATTTTTCTATACTTTATTTTGAAACCAGGTCTCATGAAGTTGCAGAGGGCCTCACTAAGTAGCTGAGGCTGGCCGCGAATCCAGATCCTCCGATCTCAACCTCCCAAGTACTGGGATTACAAGGGTGTGCCACCACGCCCGGCTTACGATAGAATTTCTAAAGCAGATTTTTGGATCTTTAGGATCAATGGGTTTCCTGAACTTATTGATTTTCAAATACTAATAGGACACTAGTCACACTTCCTAGATCTGGGAACTGAACCCCAGGGCATTTGCACTCCTAGCTACACTCCCAACTCTGTTTTTGTTTTGAAGCAGGGTCTCACGAGGTTGCTGAGAGTCTTCCTAAGTTTCTAAGACTGGCTTTGAACCTGTGATCCAGGCTCCTGTCTCAGCCTCCCAAGTACTGGGATTACAGGCCTGCGCTACCAGACACAGCTGTAAATAAATTTTAGAACAATTATCAGGAGCCAGGCATAGTGGCATACACCTGTAACCACAGTACTTGGGAGGCTAAGAGGCAGACAGCAGGTTTAAGGCCAGCCTCCACAACCTAGAGCGACCCTGTTTCAAAACACACACATGGAGGCATGTGTAGGTTGGGGGTTTGGCTCCAGGTAGAATGCCCGTGGGTTTAATTCCCTGTTTCACAAAAATAAAAGTCAGTCCATGGCTACTGAATTACTTCTAAACTCTCCAAAAGCCATCTAAAAAGCCATATATCCTACAAGTTTTAAATACTGAAAAAGCAGGCAACACATTTACCATTAGTGTACATTAATCATTTAATTACCTTCCATCTAGCTCTCGGACAGCATCAGCTGCATCTCGGGGATCTTCAAACTCAACAAAAGCAAAGCCGGGAGGGTTTCTGGCAACCCACACACTGCGGAGTGGTCCATAGTAGCCAAAAGCGCGTTCCAATTCAGTCTTGTTGCCATTGTTTCCAAGATTACCTACATACACCTTACAGTCCAGTGGACAAGAGTCACGATGCATTTCTGTAACAAAAAACACCAAGACATTAGCTCACCCAAATGATCTGCAGTTAAGAGAGAGATTTTAAGCTGGGCATAGTGGTGCACGCCTATAATCCGGCTCTTGGAAGGCAGAGTCAGGAGAATCTCAGGTTCGAGGACAGCCTCAGCCAAGTAGTGAGACTCTTAGCAACCCAGAGAAACCCTGCTTCAAAATAAAAATAAGTAGGGTGTGGGGGCGGCTCGCTTGTAATCCCAGTACTTGGGAGGCTGAGACAGGAGGATTGCAGGTTCACCGCCTCAGCAACTCAGTGAGGCCCTCCACAACTTAGTGAGACCGTTTCAAAATAAAAAGAATAAAATAGGGCTGGGGATGTAGCCCGGAGGTTGGAACCCAGGTTGGAACCCCTGGGTTCCAACCCCCAGTACCACCAAAAAACAACAACAACAACAACAACAACAAAAAACCCTGCTCAAAACCAACCCATCAATGAACACTATGCTGAAAACAAGAAAGCCAGTACCGAGCCCCATTTTTTTTCTTTTGTGGTGCTGGG
The DNA here is from genome assembly GCA_004027185.1 of Glis glis. NCBI lineage: Eukaryota > Metazoa > Chordata > Mammalia > Rodentia > Gliridae > Glis > Glis glis. The sequence continues at coordinate 18,717 of PVJS01012339.1, read as the reverse complement.
GATTCTACCTCTGAGCTACACCCCCAGCCCTGGAAACAGTATCTAAGGTGCTGGAGCTGGTTCCTGTCTCAGCTTCCCAAGTACTAGGACTGCAGGCATGCACCACCACCGTGCCCAGCAACAACAGTTGGTTCTTAAGTTTTGATTACCCACATTTAGACTATGTGGGTAATACAATGTGCTTTCATAAGCCAAAACTTAACCAGCTTTAATAAGGCCAAAATCTTTCATCTAAAAAAAAAGAAGAAAAACAATTCCCTGATCTAATGCCACAGAAACTTCCTTTTCTACAGGAACAATATTATCACATCATTAAATAGATCAAAATCTTAGAGGGCCCTGGGGTGCTCGCCTGTGATCCCACCAGTAATTGGGAGGCGGAGACAGGAGGATCACAGGTTTGCGGAAAAACAACTTAACTCTAAGGAACCTGGCGAGACCGTCTCAAAACAAAAATAAAACAAGGCTGGGGTTGTAGTTCAGAGGTAGAATGCCCCTGGCTTCAATCCCTAGCACAAAAAGTCTTATGCAGCAAAAATTCCTCAAGCAGCAAAACCAAGTATTTTTTAAAAAAGCGGGGGCGAGGGGGGGGGTTGATGTACAGCTCAGCAGCAGAGCATTTGACTAGCAAAGCAGCCCTGGGTTCCATTCCCACCACTGCATGCAAAAATAAAGGCTAATGCAGCCAACAAGTGTTACCCCAAACGTGCAACGATAAACGGAGAAGTAAAATGTGGTATAACCGTACAGTGGGATACTTATTCAGAAATTAAGTACTGGCAAATGGTACAAAGTTGAAAAACTTCGAAAACATAAAACGACATTAAAGTCAGACACTACAGTGCACACATGATTCCAGGCACGTAACACTTCCCAAAAGGGTAAATCCAGAGAAACAAAAGATTAGTTGGGGGAGGGGGGATTGGGGAACTGGGGTGGGAGTGAACAGGTCTCTTGGGGGCACCATGCAAATGTTTTGGAACTAGACAGGTGATAGCTGCACAACCCGATAATGTAGTAACTACTAATGGATCCTACCCTTCAAAATAACTCAATGAAATTGTCTCAAAATAAAAAGGGATAGGATGTAGTTCAGCAGTAATGCACCTGAGTCCAATCCCCAGGAGGGGAGAGGGGCCCAGAAGGTAGTTTAAGTTATTAAAAAAAAAAAAGGCTATTTGTTATACAAGGTATTATATGTTGCCCTTTGGCGCTCTTTTTTTTTTCTTTGGTACTGGGGATTGAGCTCGCCAGCGTTCTATACCTCCGAGCTATATCCCCAGCCCTTTTTATTTTGAAAAAGGGTCTGGGCCAAGTTGCTGAAGCCGGCCTGGAGCCTGCCATCCTACTTCAGCCTCCCAAATACTGGGTTTACAGGTGTGCTCCACCACGCCTGGCTTGGGGCCTTATTTTCATAAAATCAGTACTGAGAGTCAGTTCCGCGATGCCTCTCGTTAAAGCAAACGAAATAACCCCTGGCTTGCAGGCTTTTCGTAGACACACACACACACACACACACACACACACACACACACCACGTTCTTCTCATTCTCGGCTTAACTAAAAAAAAAAATCCAGTCCAGACACATCCCATTTGCCGTGACCCCACCCTGCGCCAGGAGTTATGCGAGACCCAACCACGGGTGGTGAAACTCATTTTTCTTTAAATAAAAACCCTCTCCCGTGACCCGTCGCAGGCCTGGCCGCGGGGAGCGGCTGCGAGAACAACGCCACGCCACTTCCAGGAAGACCACCGGGTTTACCTGAAGAAGGGAAAACCACCACGACTCCACGCCGACGGGGAAAATTACAATAGCGTCACAACACAGGCCCGGAGAACAGAAGCCCTCGAGCGCGCACTCGAGGCCCAACCTTCATCAGGTCCGACTTTAAGAGCCAGCTTGAGAAGCCGTACCCCCAAAAATCGAGCACCCCCAAAAAAAAGGCGCCATAAAATCGAAAGGCCGCGCGAGCGAGCGAGCGGGACAGTGAGCGGGAGCACGACGCGATGGCGGCCCGTCCCCGTCCCCGTCCTCGTCCTCGTCCCCAGCTCCGGCAGCGCAATCCCCGGGCCGGGGACAGACACCCCGAGGCCCCGCGCCCCGCCGCCGCCCGCGCCCAACGTCACAAAATGGCGGCGGCGCCTCTTTGTCTCAGCCTGGCGCCGCCATGGAGCCCGCCCGCCCGCCCCGGCTCCGCTCCGCCCCGCGCCTCGCCGCCCGCGCCCGCCACTCACCGAGACCGTGGGCTGGAGACGCGGAGGCTCAAATCCACACGCTCGGCCGCGTCTTCCTGCTCCCGTTCAGGCCCAGGGCCCACAGAGGCGCTGCTCAACCCGGCGTCCACGAAATGGCGGACCACCGCCTTCTCCCCCGCCTCTATTTATACGCTGGGCTGACGTCACGTGGTCGGCTGGGCTCGCCCAATCAGAGGCGGCGGGCGTCGTGACGTAACGCTCCCCACGCAGCCCGAGCCGCGCTTGCCGAGAGCGCGCCCCGGCCGTTCCGTCAGGTGGGCGGGGACGGGCGGGGGCGCGCGCGCGTGCGTCGACGCGGCGTGCGCGCTCCCGCGGGGGCCGTTCCCGCTCTGTGGAGCCCCAAGTTCCTCGCCGAGACTCCTTAACCCCGCGCTCCCACCGCTTCGGTGCGGTTTAATAAGCAACACCACGAGCCCCGCACGCCTGTTGGTCCCAGGACTGGGGAGGCTGAGACAGAAGCATCGCAGGTTCGAAGCCAGCCTCAGCCACTTACCGAGGCTCTCGGCAACCTAGTGAGACCCTGTTTCAAATCAAAAAATAAAATAGGGCTCGGGGTGTAGCTCGGAGGTAGAATGCCCCTGGGTTCAATCCTCAGTACCAAAAAAACAAAAGCAAAAAAAAAAACAGTACTTAGGAGGCTGAGACAGGAGGATCGCAGATTCAAGGCTAACCTAAGCAACTTAGTGAGACCCTGTTTCAAAAATAAAATAAAATAGTGCTGGGCGTGTAGCTCTGAAGTAGAATGCCCTGGGTTCAATGGCAGTACCAAAAATGAATAAACCACGCCACAACCGTTCCTAGCAAACACAGATTACAGTCGTTGGCTCCTAACAGGATCGAAGTATTAGGCGAATTCAGTAACTCCTTCCCCCTTGCCATCGCTTGGCTGGGACTTTAGACATCCTGTTCACAGACCTGGCTGAGAGCTGCTCCCAAGGTCCCCTAGCTAGTCCAGGTCCAGGACAGCCGGGCCCTGGAAAGTTCGCCCAGCTACAGGTGGTTTCCTGCCTCTCCCAAACCTCAGCACTTGGCACAGAAGGCCAAGGAGGCTGGTCAGCCCCGCTGCCAGCCATCGCCTGCAGCAAGCAACAGGAAAGGGAAGTTTTTATAGGAAGATTGAATTTGAATTCTGGGCCTTCCAAATGCCGGGAGGAGCACCTTGGGCCTTTACTCCCAGCCCAGCGGTGCTGGTCCTGCCTGGCAAAAGCCGCTGTGTGTATACCTGGGCCACCTCCTCCACGAAGACAAAGCCACTAGAAGAGTTAAATATAAAACCAGCCAGGCGTGGCGTATAGGCCTGTGATCCCAGGACTTGGGAGGCTGAGACAGGAGGATCGCAGATTGGAGGCCAGCCTCAGCCACTTAATGAGGCTCTCAGCAACCTAGGGAGACCCTGTTTCAAAATAAAAAATAAAATAGGTTTAGGGGTATAGCCCGGAGGTAGAAGGCCCATGGATTCCATCCCCAGTACCACAAATAAATAAATAATAAAGGTGAGCCGGGAGTGGTGGCACACACCTGTAATCCCAGTACTTGGGAGGCTGAGTCAGGAAGATTGCAGATTTGAGGACCGCCTCAGCAAGTAAGTGGGACTTTCATCAACCTAGCGAGACCCTGTTTCCAAATAAAAATAAAATAGGGCTGGGGTATAGATCAGAGGTAGAATGCCCCTGGGTTCAATCTCCAGCACCATAAGAAAAATAATATAAAAAAGATAAAATTGAGAAATACTGTGATGGTGTTAGGAAAATCACCAAGAGCTCCCGTCTCTCCTGAAGAGTTCAGCTAGGTCTCCTGCCCCACCCTAATCCACACTAGTCTGATTGATTGCAAAATGTTAGTTTTAGCCCAGTGTGGTGGCGCACGCTTGTAATCCCAGTACTTGGGAGGCTGAGACAGGAGGATCGCAGGTTAGCCTCCAGGCTCAGCTACTTAGTGAGGCCCTCGGCAACTTAGTGAGACCCTGTTTCAATACAAAGAATAAAAAATAGGGCTGGGGGTGTAGCCCTGGGTTCAATTCCAGTACCACAAAAAGTAAATAAATAAATATTTTTTAAAAAAAACGTATTTTATCTGCTCTCAAGAAAAATAACCTGTATTTTCAGTCCCTTTGCTGAAAGAGATGCTAATTGTTTACTTTTGTTTTTTCTCTCCTGGACATTTTCTTTTGAAGCCTTATCTGTTAGATTTAATAGCTGAGCCGTAGCTTCCTCCCCTGAAAACGGATTTCACACTGCGAGGAAAGAAGGGGGTTGGGAAGTACCATTGTGGAGCCAAGCCCTGAGCCGCCTGATGGGGTGTTCTCGTCCCAGTTGAGGGGAATTTCAGGAATTCCCTCTCCCTTTCTTTTTCTTTTTCTCTTTCTTTCTTTTTCTCTTTCTTTTTCTCTTTCTTTCTTTCTTTCTTCTTTCTTTCTTTCTTTCTCTTTCTTTCTTTCTTTCTCTCTGTCTCTGTCTCTCTCTCTCTCTCTGTCTTTCTTTTTTTCTTCTCCTTCCTTCCTTCCTTCCTTTCTTCTCCTTTCTCTTCCTTCCTTCCTTCCTTCCTTCCTTCCTTCCTTTCTCCTTCTCTAGCTGTTGCAACAGTGGCTGCAGAGAATAACAATGTACAATCTTTTCCTTTTTCTGGGTCATTTAGAACTTCTTTGCCTTGATGCTTTCCCTTCTCCGTGTGCCCTTTTCATCTCTTTTTTTTTTTTTTTTTTTTTGCGGTACCGGGGCGTTCTACCTCCGCACTACACCCCCGGCCCTATTTTTTTATACTTTAGTTTGAAACCGGGTCTCACAAAGTTGCGGAGGGCCTCACTAAGTAGAGAGAGAGAGAGAGAGAGAGAGGGAGAGAGAACGAGAGAGCGAGAGAGCTGAGGCTGGCCACGAACCGGGATCCTCCGGTCTCCGCCTCCCAAAGTACTGGGATTACAAGCGTGCGCCATCACGCCCGGCCTCCCTTTTCATCTCTTTTGAATTTTGTTTCTATGAGAACAAAGACTCCAGAGTCGGTTTGGGATTTGAACTGCGGTCCCCACTGCTGAGATATGAGTAGGGTCCCCACTGCAGTCGCTGCTGAGATGTGTGGAGAAGGCCCCTTGGCCCCGCTCGCTGTCCATTTCCTCTCTGAACAGTGGGATAACACCAGCCGTGCAGGGCTGTTCGGGTTGTCAGCTTCCCACAGGAGCATCAGGGCGTGTGTGTGTGTGTGTGTGTGTGTGTATGTGTGTGTTACTGGGGATTGAACTCAGGGGCTTTCTACCTCCGAGCTACACTCCCAGCCTTATTTTATTTTTTATTTTGAAACAGGATCTCGCTAATTTGCTGAGAGTCTTGCTAAATTGCTGAGGCTGGCCCTGAACCTGTGATCCTCCGGTCTCAGCCGCCCAAGTACTGGGATGACAGGCGTGCGCCACCAAGCCCAGCATACTGGCTCTTTTAAAATGTTCCCCATCTCATTCCATTCCTTCCCACTATTTTTCCTGTTTTGTTTGGTTTTTGTGGTACTGGGTATGGGACCCAAAGGCCTTCTACCTCCAAGATACACTCCCAGCGCTATTTTATAATTTTTATTTGGAAACGGGGTCTCACTAAATTGCTGAGGCTGGCCTAGAACTTGCGATCCTCCTGTCTCAGCCTCCCAAGTACTGGGATTACAAGCGTGTGCCACCATGCCTGGCTTGTTTTGTTTAATTGACCATGTCCAGCTTGTTTTGTTTTAATTAACCACGCCCAGCTTGTTTTGTTTAATTGAATGTCTAGGACTAGTCAAGCACCTGTCTTTTTTTTTTTTTTTTTTGGTACTGGGGATTGAACCCAGGGGCATTTTTACTGAGATATATCCCTAGCTTGTATCGATCTATCTATTTATTTATTTATTTTGAGACAGGGTCTTGCTCAGTTGCCCAGGCTGGTCTGGGACTTTCAGTCCTCAGGCCTCAGCCTCCCAAGATCTAGAACTATAGCCGTGTGCTGCCCCCAGCATCCATACATATCTTTATTTGGCTGTTCCTGATTTGTATGTTTTGTAACAAAACGGGTGCTGCGGCCCGTCATGGTGGCGCACACTTATGTAATCCCAGTCCTTCGGAGGCCAAGACAGGAGGACCGCAGGTTTGAGGACAGCCTCAGCAAGTAGTGAGACTCTATCAACCCACCGAGACCCTGTTTCAAAACAAAAATAAAATAGGGCTGGGAGGTGTAGCTTGGAGGTAGAATGCCCCTGGGTTCAATCCCCAGTGCCACAAAAATAAAAATAGAAAAAAAAATAGGAATGGGAGTGTAGCTCAGAGTGTGGCTCAATCCCCAGTGCCACCAAAAAAAAAAAAAACCAAAAAACTGGAGCTATAAATATAGTGGGTTTTTTTTTGTTTTGTGTTGTTTTTTTGTGGTACTAGGGATTGAACCCAGGGTCATTCTGCCTCCAAGCGACACCTCCAGCCCTATTTTATTTTTATTTTGAAACAAGGTCTCACTAGGTTGATGAGAGACTCACTACTTGCTGAGGCTGTCCTCGAACCTGCGATCCTCCTGTTTCAGCCTCCCAAGTACTGGAATTACAGGCATGCTCCATCACACCTGACTCTATTTCTTTTTTCTTTCTTTTTTTTTTTTTGTGTGTGTGTGGTACTGAGGATTGAACCCAGGGGCATTCTACCTCTGAGTTACACCCCCAGTCATTTTAGTTTTATTTTGAAACAGGGTCTCTCTAGACTGATGAGAGTCTTACTACTTGTTGAGGCTGGCCTTGAACCTGCAATCCTCCTGTCTCAGCCTCCCAAGGACGGGAATGGCAGGTGTGCGTCACCACACCCGACAACTATAGTGTTTTCTTGAGTTCTGCCAGTTGTTCTGGTGAATTATCAAGCCTGAGAGGGTTGGGCAACCCCCTGAATTTGTACCCAGTTGTTCAGAAGTGTGGGTGGCGTGAGGGCTCCCAAGTGGAGGCTGGTGTCTGACGGGGAGGCGGGCTCGGTAGACACTGTGCCCTGACGCCCGTGGAGTCCAGCAGCGCGGCCTGCGTCAGAACTGAGTCGCGGTCTACCAGTTGGTCATTCGGGTTGCACTGGTCAGTGCAGAGAATGACAATCCACACAGCGGGAGAAATAGCTGCAAATCGCATGCAGTGCCCCCTCGGTTATGGAAGATGCTATCCAAGAGTCCCAGTGGGTGCCTGAGGCTGCGGGTCGCTCCAAATCCTGGAATTTAATGCTTTTTCTATTTTTTTTTTTTTTGTGTGTGGTACTGGGGATTGAACCCAGGGACACTCTACCTCCATGCTACACCCCCAGCCCTAATTTTTTATTCTTTATTTTGAAACAGGGTCTCACTAAGTTGCGGAGGACCTCACTAAGTAGCTGAGGCAGGCCACGAACCCGGATCCTCCTGTCTCAACCTCCCAAGTACTGGGATTACAAGCCTGCGCTACCATGCCTGGCTTGGTTTTTTTTTTTTTTTTTTTTTTTTTGGTACTGGGGATTGAATCCAGGGGCATTCTACCTCTGAACTACATTCCCAGCTCTTTTTATTTTTTTGTTTTGAAACAGGGTCTTGCTGGGTTGCTGAGGGTCTCACTATATTTCTGAGGCTGGCCTTGAACCTGAAATCCTCCTGTCTCAGCCTTGCAAATCCTGGGATTGCAGGTGTGGGCCACCACACCTGGCTCTTACTGTAGTTCTTAGCAACCTCAGCATACTGCCATTTATTTATTTATTTATTTATTTATTTATTTATACATACTACTCTTTTTGTTGTGGAAAAGCAGGTTACTGTATTCACCGGTGAAGACCCAGTAAGCAAACACTTTGGATCAGGGCCTGGAGCACTGAAATTACACTTTGTTTTAATACATTTGGTCCCCTCATTGCAGAGGGGAGGGAGGGGCAGGCGTGACATTGATTTCACCCAGCTTAAGGGAGAGACAGAAGCAGAATGGCGGCTATGATATGTCATCTAGTTCTGTGTCTTATCTGCACGCGGCCCAGGGAGACTCTGCCTTGTTTATAGTAGGGAGAGCTGGTACTGGCTTGTACCTCTTGAGGCTCTAAGGAGGCCCGGCCTGTGCTGTGTCTTATCTCCAGGGCTGTCTGCTTGTTATTATCTGGGGGTGGGGGATGGAGGTGGAGAAGCATTATTCTTTTATTTTAATTTTTAAGCTTCTAGCTAAAAGCAGCTCCAAAGACCCAGCCAGGCTCCTGCCTCCTGGTAATAGTGATGGCTGCTAAGAGGGTGCGCGCACTGGGGATGAGTGCTGCCCCGAAGGACAGAGCCTCTGGGAACAGGGCTCAGGCACTCTGTGCTTACGATTAAGTCACTATTTTTAAAGATACACCCTGGAGTCGGGGGCGATGACACAGGCCTGGAGTCCCAGTACTTGGGAGGCTGAGACAGGAGGATTGCAGGTTCGAGGCCAGCCTCTGCTACTTAGTGAGGCCCTGTTTCAAAATAAAGAATAAAAATTAGGGCTGGGAGTGTAGCTTGGAAGTAGAATGCCCCTGGGTTCAATCCCCAGTACCGCAAAAATGAATGAATGAATGAATGAATGAATGAGGAGCAGGGCGTGGTGATGCACAATTGCAATCCCAGTACTTGGGAGGCTGAGACAGGAGGATTCAAGGTTTGCGGCCAGCCTCAGCTACTTAGTGAGGCCCTTCGCAACCTAGTGAGACCCTGTTTCAAAATAAAGAATAAAAATTAGGGCTGGGAGTGTAGCTTGGAGGTAGAATGCCCCTGGGTTCAATCCCCAGTATCACAAAAATAAATGAATGAATGAATGAATGAAAGAGGAGCGGGGCGTGGTGACGCATGATTGTAATCCCAGTACTTGGGAGGCTGAGACAGGAGGATCGCAGGTTCGTGACCAGCCTCAGCTACTTAGTGAGGCCCTCCGCAACTTAGTGAGACCCTGTTTCAAAATAAAGAATAAATATAGGGCTGGGGGTGGAGCTTGGAGGTAGAATGCCCCTGGGTTCAATCCCCAGTTAAAAAAAAAAGAAAAAGAAAAGAGAAACTGCCTGCCTTTGGTCTTTGGGTGTGTGTCATTTTGTCAAGCCCCCTGCCCCCTCCCCTCTTCCTGCCCGGTTCCTCCAAGGAGGCCATGGGAAGCCCGGTTCCTGCCCGTGTTGCTCAGCCCACCCCGCTCCCCTCGGCGGCCTTCCACGCCTGCCTGGCGCGCTTCCTTATTTGGTTCTCAGCCCTGCAGAGCAGCCTGGAAAAGGATCCAGCACGGGGCGAGGCTGAAAGGATGGCTCGTGCAGTTGGGGACCAGGAATCTTTGCCTCAGTGACCTGGCCCCTGCGCTGGGACCCACAGACACAGGGTGTCAGCCCGGCGTCAGACGCAACGACCAGACGCGACTGAAGGGGGCAGAGTGGAGTGTCCTGTTCTCAGACTGCACCTCGCTCCATGTCTGCAAAGAGGTTTCAGCCTGACCTACACAGCCCCTTCTTTTTTTTTTTTTTTTTTGAAACGGTCTCACTGAGTTGCTGAGGCTGGCCTTGAACCTGCGATCCTCCTATATCAATCTCCCCAGTACTGGGATTACAGGCATGCGCCAATGTGCCCAGCAGGATATACAACTTTTTTTGTGTGTATGCGGTACTGGGGATTGAACCGAGGGGCATTCTACCTCTGAGCTACACCCCCAGCCCTATTTTATTTTTTATTTTTATTTTTAGTGTGTGTGTGTGTGTGTGTGTGTGTGTGTGTTATTGGGAATTGAACCCAGAGGCATTCTACCTCAGAACTATACCCCCAGCCCTATTTTCTAATTTTTATTTTGAAACAGGGTCTCACTAGGTTGATGAGAGTCTCACTACTTGCTGAGGCTGTCCTTGAATCTGTAAACCTCCTGTCTCAGTCTCCCAAGTACTGGGATTACAGGAGTGTGCCACCACGCCTGGCTAGCATATACAACTTTTATTTATTTATTTATTTTTGTGGTACTGGAGATTGAACCCGGGGCATCCCACCGCTGAGCTATACCCCTAGCCCTATTTTATTTCCTGGACCCTGCCTCCCTCCTAGTCACCTGGGTTTTCCTCTTCAGAAACAGGCTGTGCCTCTGCGCTCAGTCCCCTCGGACTGAAATGCCGGAGTCCGAGTTTTTCAAACTTTTGATCCCAATAGCAAGAAATACATAGCTGGGCGTGGTGGCGCACTCTTGTCATCCCAGTACTTGGGAGGCTGAGACAGGAGGATGGCAGGTTTGCGGTCAGCCTCAGCTACTTAGTGAGGCCCTCCACAACTTAGTGAGACCCTGTTTCAAAATAAAGAATAAAAAAATAGGACTGGGGGTGGAACTCAGAGGTAGAATGCCCCTGGGTTCAATCCCCAGTACTGCAAAAAAAAAAAAAAAGAAAGAAATTGAGGCTGGAAGCTACGCATGGTGGCACATGCCTGTAATCCCAGTCCTTGGAGGATCGCAGGTTCGTGGCCAGCCTCAGCTACTTAGTGAGGCTCTCAGCAACTTAGCAAGACCTTCCTTCCTTCCTTCCTTCCTTTCTTCTCTCTCTCTCTCTTTCTCTCTCTCTCACTAAGGAGGTCCTCATTAAGTTGTTGAGGCTGGCCTTGAACCTGCGATCCTCCAGTCTCAGCCTCCCAAGTACTGGGATTACAGGTGCATGCCACCACACCTGGCTAGTATTGACTTCACAACTGTTACCTCTGTCCAGAACCTTCCAGCTGAACGTCGGCGCAGTCCATGTCTTAGCTGCTGAGTCCCTCTCTGACTCCACTGTCTAGCCCCCTGTTACGTTCCTGGGGTTTTTTTCTGCCACGTGCTCCTTTCTTCCCCTCCTTGCTTGGAAAAGAACCTGAAGTCACCCTTCATTACTCTACTTCCTGAAAGACAAGCAGGCAGCCGCGGATGCAGGGGCGCTCCTGCGCAGGCCTGCTGGAGGGACCAGGTGCTGGAGAGACCAGGCCTGCGCGACCAGGACGGCAACGACCTTCCAAGAGTGAGGGGGGTCAGGGTGGGGAGCAGAGACCTTGCGCACTAGACTCTGACCGCGTTACCAGGAAGCAGGAGCCCAGCGACAGACACACTGCGACAGCTCTTTGAAGGACCTTGGCATTGAGTGCATTTACTTTAGAAGTCAGCTCTTATCAGGATTCTTGGTTGTTGGCTGGGACTGAGACCTTGAATGATTTCCTTCAATTGTGTGTGTGTGTGTGTGTGTGTGTGTGTGTGCGTGTGCGTGTGCGTGTGCATGTGCGTGTGCGTGTGTGTGTGTTGCTGGGGGTTGAGCCCAGGGCGTTCTGCCTCTGAGCTACACCCCCAGCCCTATTTTATTTTTATTTGGAAACCGCATCTCGCTAAATTGCGGAGGGCCTCACTAAGTTGCTGAGGCTGGCCTCCAACAAGTGATCCTTCTGTCTCAGCCTCCCAAGTACTGGGATTACAAGTGTGAGCCACCACACCCAGCTTATTTTTTTATTTTAAAATAAGATAAAAATGATGCTTGTTGTTAATAATCCTAATAATAAGCCGGGCGTGGTGGCGCATGCTTGTAATCCCAGTACTTGGGAGGCTGAGACAGAAGGATCCGGGTTCACGGCCAGCCTCAGCTACTTAGTGAGACCCTCCGCAATTTAGTGAGACCCTGTTTCAAAATAAAGGATAAAAAATGGGGCTGGGGGTGTAGCCTGGAGGTATAATGACCCTTGGTTCAATCCCTGGTACCACCAAAAAAATAATAATAATTCTAATAATAAGAAATGAAGTCCCCCCATTACAAGCCCATTTTTCAGTTCAGGTTTGGAATAAGAACATGGAGAAAAATGGTTTTGTCAGTTCACTCCAGCCTCCGCCTGCAACCCAGCTCCCCCTGGAGCCCAATTATTTTGGTTTCTCCGAAGCCATCTCTCCAGAGAGGAATCTGAGTAACAATAATAAAGCAGAGGGTCCCAAACAAAGGCGACAGAGTGTCACGGGAGACACTCTGCGGGGACCAGCATTCCACCCTGCGGGCGTCAGCTAGAAAAGAAGCTATTAAACCATGGAAAGTCTTTCTCAACCACCAAAAGAAGGCAAATTTCCTTCCTTCCTTCCTTCCTTCCTTCCTTCCTTCCTTCCTTCCTTCCCTCCCTCCCTCCCTCCCTCCCTCTCTCCCTTCTTTCATACTGGGGATTGAATTTGAGGGCATTCTACCACTGAACTACACCCCCAGCTCTATTTTATTCTTTATTTTGAAACAGGGTCTCACTAAGTTGCTGAGGGTCTCACTAAGTTCTCGAGGCTGGCCTCAAACCTGTGATCTTTCTGTCTCAGCCTCCCAAGTTCTGGGATTACAGGCATGTGCCACCATGCCCGGCAGGAAGGCAGATTTTGGCAGCTGGGCAGATTCTATTCTGGCAACCCCAAGTTCACTCCTGGCTTATTTTTATTTTTGAAACAGGGTCTCACTAAGTTGCTGAGGATGTCCTCGAACCTGTGATCCTCCAATCTCAGCCTCCCAAATACTGGGATTCCAGGCCTGTGACACTGTGCCAGGCTAGCATGAATCACATTATCTTTTATTTGCATCTTCCCTTCTTCCAGGCGCAGTGGTGCAGGCCTGTAATCCTAGTACTTGGGAGGCTGAGACAGGAGGATGGCAGGTTCAAGGACAACCTCAGCAAGCAGTGAGACTATCTTCAACTAGTGAGACCCTGTTTCCAAATAAAAATAAAATAGGGCTGGGGGTAGAGCTCGGAGGTAAAGGCCCCTGAGTTCCATCCCCAGTGACACACACACACACACACACACACACACACACACAGAGTTATTTTAATATAGATTGACAAAAAAACATGATAGGAACCTTTCTTAAACGTGCTCCCCTGCCAGGTGTGGTGGCACATGCTTGTAATCCCAGTACTTGGGAGGCTGAGACCGGAGGATCCGGGTTCGCGGCCAGCCTCAGCTACTTAGTGAGGCCCTCCGCAACTTCGTGAGACCCTGTTTCAAAATAAAGAATAAAATAAAAATAGGGCTGGGGTGTAGCTCTGAAGTAGAATGCCCCGGGGTTCAATCCCCAGTATTGCAAAAAAAAAAAAAAACAAACAAACAAACAAATGGGTGCTTCCCTGGTTATCTGTGGGCTTTTGTTTGGGGTGGCCCTGCTGTTTCATTTAGATAATAAACAATAAATAGAGATACGTGGGAGGAAAAAGGTCATAATCTGGTAGGAGTTGATTAGATTAATTGGGTAGTTAAGGAGAGATTCGAGGGTGGTGATTAACCTCGTTGCTAGCAACACACACGCAGGCACTAGCATATGCTTTATTTTTGTTAATATTTACAATTATAGACCTTTTGCTCTTCATGGATCCTGGCATCTTCCCGCTTCCCCCAGACACCCCTCCGCGTGAGGCTGAAGACGACACAGCGCCTCTTTCTCTACTCTCTGGCAAAACGAGTTTCTCTTCCTCCTGTTATACCTACTTGTCTACCTGGTAAGGCTCTCCGTTCATCCATTATCTCCAAACCTGTGTTTCCCTAGATTCTCAATACCCACAGGACTGTGTCAGGATGATATGTGGGGACATATGCTGATGGCTTTTGTCCCCAAGATCATCTTTTCTCCACGGCCCTCCCCCTCCATTTAGCAGATCAAATTCTCCACTGTCTCATCTTAACGGAGGGTGGACTTGGCCGAAAAGGGAAGGAAGAGGAGTTATTGCTTCTTTGTTTTTGTTTTGTTTTGTGGTACTGGAGATTGAACCCGGGGGCATTCTACCTCTGACCCACACCCCCAGCCCTATTTTATTTAGAAACAGGGTCTCGCTAAGTTGCGGAGGGCCTCACTAAGTAGCGGAGGCTGGCTGGGAACCTGCCATCCTCCTGTCTCCGCCTCCCAAGTACTGGGATGACAGGTGTGCACCACTGCGCCCAGTGAGTTTTGGTTCTTGAGCCGGAAACAGAAAGGACTTGTGCACAGACAGCACACAGGCTCCACAGAATCCCCTCATCTCCAGATGAGAGCAGGGTCCCCCGACTTTGGAGGAGGCGAGTGGAGAATCAGAAGCTCGTGTTTGCCAACTCCTGTGCTTGCTGAACTGGACCAGGCCTTCTGGGGTCTGACCTACACCCCCAGCCCTATTTTTTGTTTGTTTGGTTTTTTTTTTTTGGTGGTACTGGAGCTGGAACCCAGGGGCATTCTACCTCTGAGCTACACCCTCAGCCCTATTTTTTATTCTTTATTTTGAAACAGGGTCTCACTAAGTTGCGGAGGGCCTCATAAGTAGCTGAGGCTGGCCGCGAACCTGTGATAATCCTCCTGTCTCAGCCTCCCAAGTACTGGGATGACAGGTGTGCACCACCACCCCCGGATTTTTGTGCATGTTAAACACATTCTCTCCCACTGGGCTACACCCAAGCCCCGGGATGCTGCTTTAACCCATTTCCAGTGAGCACTTTGGGAAATTTCTGGAAAGACACAGAACAATGACAATCTGTGAACAGAACAGAGGGGAGCGATCAGACGACTTTACACTAGCGCGCGTAGAGAGAGTGAGTTCTCAGTCGATTCCAGCCCTGCTGGTGGAACAGATGACCCTCGGGAGCAGAAAGCCGCCCTTCCCTGTGTCTTGCTACTGCAGAAGGCCCTAGAAATGAAGTACAACTGGGGGAGAAACCTGGGGTGTAGCATGACCCCAGTACATCTCGTGGCAACCTCTGATAATTGCAACTTTGGTAGCACACAGGCAGCCTTGCAGACTGGTCCTGGGGGACACGGATGGGCCCCCTGAGCTCAATCCTGAAGGTGAATTAGAGATAACGAGGTGTTTGTGAAGGCAGAAAGGAAACCCAGTCCCTGGGAGGGCAATTCCCCTGCCAGCACCCAGACCCACTTCCAAAATAATGTCTTGAGGAAGATGGCCAGGTAAGCGCGACCCTCGAGGACAAAGAACTGGCCAGGGAGGGCGAATGCTGCAGAGCGGCCACGCCGGACAGACCAGGAAACGGCCACTGGATTAAATCATATGGACGGATGGACAGACGGCAGCGTGGAGCTCGGCAAGAGCGGCTGGAGGAGGTTGAAAGAAGAAAGGAAAATGACAGGAGGCGGAGGCGACAAGAGGTATAGAAAGAGAGATCGTAAGTGGGATGGACCCTTTCAAGAACTTCAGCTGTGAAGGGGGTGGAAAGGGGCAATAGCAGGACACAGTGGCGCACGCCTGTCATCCCAGCACTTGGGAGGCTGAGACAGGAGAATTGCAGGTTTGAAGCCAGCCTCAGCAACTTAGTAAGACCCTATTTCACAATAAAAAATAAAAAGAGCTTACTTGGGAGGCTGAGACAGGAGGATCGCAGGTTCGAGGCCAGCCTCAGCAACTCAGTGAGGCCCTCTGCAACTTAATGAGACCCTGTTTTCAATAAAAAATAAAGGAGTGCTGGGGGTATGGCTTGGAGGTAGAATGCCTCAGGGTTCAATCCCCCCAAAAAAGAAAGAAGCTTTTAAGATGGGGAGCCACTAGATGTGTATAAACATTGGCTGAAAGCGGGGAGGATCAGACGAGTAAGAGAGAGAGAGGACGGAGCCCCTGAAGCGCCAGGCAGGGACCTGCATGGGAGGGACGAGCGGGGGTGAGGCAGACGGCTGTGGATCTGGTGGCAGAAGGCGAGGGAGCTCTTGGTGGCTCTGTGTGCTCTGTGAAGTGAGGGGTGGCAGGATTGGCTCATTGGGAATGGGGCAGAGGAATGTGGGTAGGGAGGGTTGGCAAAATCGAATAACTGAAGACAGTAGAAAAGATTTGATACAGTCACTAGAGTGGGTACAAATCCTAGATGTGCCCCCCAAAAATCTATCTATTCCTTCCTTTCTTTTTTGGGGGGAGGCCAGAGTACTAGGGATTGAACCCAGGAGCGTTCTACCTCTGAGCTACATCCCCTGCCCTGTTTTTATTAATTAATTAACTAATTTATTTATTTTGTGGAACAGGGGATTGAACCCAGAGGCATTCTACCTCCAAGCTACACCCCCAGCCCGATTTTATTTTATTTTATCTTTTTGCGGTACCGGGGATTGAATCCAGGGGCGTTCTACCTCCGCGCTACACCCCCGGCCCTATTTTTTATACTTTATTTTGAAACCAGGTCTCATGAAGTTGCGGAGGGCCTCACTAAGTAGCTGAGGCTGGCCGCGAACCCGGATCCTCCTCCGGTCTCTGCCTCCCAAGTGCTGGGATTACAAGCATGCACCACCACACCCGGCTCCGATTTTATTTTTTATTAATTTTATTTTCATTTTTTTGTGGTACTGGGGATTGAATCCAGGAGCGTTCTACCTCCGAGCTACACCCTCAGACCAATTTTATCTCTTATTTGGAAACAGGGTCTCACTAGGTTGTTGAGATCCTCACCAAATTGCTGAGACTGTCCTTGAACCTGTGATCCTCCTGTCTCAGCCTCCCAAGTACTAGGATTACAAGCGTGTGCCACCACACCCGGCTTATTTTTTATTTTGAAACAGGGTCTCACTAGGTTGATGAGAGTCTCACTACTTACTGAGGCTGTCCTCCAACCTATGATCCTCCTGTCTCAGCCTCCCAAGTACTGGGATTACAGGCGTGTGCCACCGCGCCCGACCCCCAGTCCATTTTTAAATTTTTGTTTTGAAACAGAGTCTCCTTAGGTTGCTGAGAGTCTCCCTAAGTTGCTGAGACTGGCTTCAAACTTGTGATCCTCCAAGTACTGTGCCACCACGCCCGGCTTCTATTTTATTTTTTATTTTGAAAGGGGGTCTTGCTGCTGGGCGTGGTGGCATGCACCTGTAATCCCAGTACTTGGGAGACTGAGAAAGGAGGATTGCAGGTTTGAGGACAGCCTCAGCAAGTAGAGAGCCGCTCATCAACCTAGGGAGACCCTGTTTCAAAATAGAAATTAAAAAATAGGGCTGGGGGTGTAGCTGAGAGGTAGAATGCCCTTAGCTGGACGTGGTGGCACACGCTTGTAATCCCAGTACTTGGGAGGCTGAGATAGGAGGATCGCAGGTTTGTGGCCAGCCTCAGCTACTTAGTGAGGCCCTGCTTCAAAATAAAAGAATAAGATAGGACTGGGGGTATAGCATGGAGGTAGAATGCCCCAGGGCTCAATCCCCAGTACAGCAGAAAAAAAAAAAAGAGGTACAATGCCCTTGGGTTTACTCCCCAGTACAAAAGAAAAAGAGATTCTAGAATGGTATGTTCACCTATGCAAAGAATATAGAAATGTACACAAGAAACTGGAAGCCGCAGTGGCTCATGGGAGGGGAGCTGATGGCTGGGAACCAAGGGAAAAGGTTTCCATTGCCTGTTTTTTTTCAATTTTGTATACACAATTTCGTATACATACGCTCTCTTTAATAAATACTTAAAAGTATATGTAAATATATTTTAAAAGCTTTGAATGAATAATTTTGCAAGGTTCATTTGTAATGCAAACAGCCACTCCTTAATTTGCTTTGGAAATGCTGACATTTGTGTACTGGGTTTTCTTAAAGCGTCTGTAAACCACACCCTGCTGCTTAAATCTAAGGTCACTGACAAAACCAGCCCAGCAGGTGTGACTTTCCAAAAAAACGAAAAGAAACAGACCCTGTCCAGAGGTAGAGCGAGCTGCGGGCGCTTGCTGATCCCCGGCGTCTGCAACAGTCAGGGAGAAGGTATTGTGGACGTGGACGGAGGCCTTGGAATCCTCTTTCTTTAAAAGTCAGGAAACTAGCTGGACATGGTGGCCCACACTTGTAATCCCAGTTCTTGGGAGACTGAGACAGGAGGATCACAGGTTCAAGTCCAGCCTCGGGAAATAAACAAAGCTCTCAGCAACCTAGTGAGACCCTGTTTCCAAATAAGAAATAAAATCAGGCTGGGGGTGTAGCCTGGAGGTAGAATGCCTCTGGGTTCAATCCCCAGGACCCCCCACCCAAAATCAGGAAACTAAGCCAGATGTGCACACCTATAATCCCAGTACTTAGGAGGCTGAGACAGAAAGATTGCAGGTTCGTGGCCAGCCTCAGCTACTTAGTGAGACCCTCTGCAACTTAGTGAGACCCTGTTTCAAAATAGAGAATAAAAAATAGGGCTGGGGGTGGAGATCAGAGGTAGAATGCCCCTGGGTTCAATCCCCAGTATAAAAAAAAAAATCAGAAAACTAACCCAGATGTCCTGGTGCATGCCTGTAATCCCAGTACTTGGGAGGCCAAGACAGGAGGACTGCAAGTTCACGGCCAGCCTCAGCAACTTAGTGAGACCCTCAGCAAGCTAGCCAGACCGTTTCAGAACAAAAAATAAGCCGGGCGTGGGGGTGCAAGCTTGTAATCCCAGTACTTGGGAGTCTGAGACAGGAGGATCTCAGGCTCACGGCCAGCCTCAGCTACTTAGTGAGGCCTTCCGCAACTTAGTGAGACCCTGTTTCAAAATAAAGTATAAAAAATAGGACCGGGGGTGTAGCTCAGAGGTAGAACGCCCCTGGGTTCAATCCCCAGTACCGCAAAAAAAAAAAAAAGAATAAAA
>PVJS01012338.1:0-44085 GCA_004027185.1 Glis glis | reverse complement strand
CCCCAAACTGGAAGATTTCTCAGGGCAGGAGTTTTTTTTTTTCTTTTCTTTTCTTTTTTCTGTCTTTTCCTCTGCTGTGTTCCCAGGTCTGGGACCTAGGCCAGGCCCATAGTAGCAGAGCAGTGAATGTGTGTTGATTGACTAATAGAATCCTCAAAGGGCAGAGACCATATTAGGTTTATCCCCAGGCAAGTGCAGGGCACAGAGCAGGGACCCTGTAAGATGTGGTGGCTGAGTCCATGAATATGGTAATTGGTGTTTAGAAATTCTTCACATTTGCTAAAAGCTGTTTGCCTTTCTAGCACTTTCCACACCTTTCAGGATGTCACTTGAGAGTCTGAGGTTTGCCGCGACAGGGACAGGTCAGCTGGGGCTGGGTTCTCTTCTCCACTTTTGAAGCCGAGGCCCAGCACTAGGCTGCAGGGGCTTCCTGCACGCCCGCCCGCCCGCCCCTCCAGGCAGAAGCTCTGGGGAGCCCCATCTGCGATAGGCCGGGGCCGGGTGTCAGGGCTAATATTTTATGCATGGAACTCACTAAATGGGAACATTTGGAGATGAAAATTGCTGTTAATGCAGTGCCACATCTTTGGAATATATTAAGTGTGTATGTGTGCGGGGAGACCAGCGCTCGCCTGGTTTAATTGCTCCGCTGTAACCATCGCCACACCCCTCTGTTGGCCGGCATGGCTGCCCCCGAGTCTCTCGGGCCGCCGATGGGGAGAACACGACGTACCTCATCTGCCACTTGAGAATTATGCATGAGACAAAATGTCAGTGCGGGGTACCAGGCAATCAGCAGCCTGCGTGTTCCAAACTCATTTTAGACCCGAAGATGGTGACCCTAGGCCGCTTGGTGCAGAATTTCATTAAAAGCAAAATTACTGATTTATCTATTGTTTAAGGAGAAGAGGAAAATAAACAAAGGGCCTTTTTTATCCAACAAGCCAAATGAAAATGTGTGTCCCCCGAGCGGCCAGGATGAAAGTCACTGTGGACCCTTCGGCCCGAGGGTCGGCGACTTGGCCTTGCTCCAGGGCTGTGTGAGCACCCAGCCCGTGGTCTAAGTTCCCAGGCACACACTGTTTCCCTGAGCCTGCATGGGGTCCTGCGCCACGTGCAAGGGTGTAGTTTATACCCCCATATTTTCTGGACCTGAACGTGCTGGACCGGGGCTCCCACCCCCTTTCTGCTTGCAAGCATAGATAGGAAGAGCAACGATAGCCGCCCTGACCTTGGGTTTGCTGTGGTCCTGGCCCTGTCATCCGTGGGGAGCAGATCTGTCTTACAGACCAGTGGGAGGTGGGCAGGGTGGGTCTGGCTCCACGCTGCCTGCTCCTAATCGCCCCACCTGTGGCGAACCACGGAGCTCTAGGAATGGCCCCTCGTGCCCTAGGAGGCGGCAGGCTCATTGAGTTGGCCTCGGGTTCTTCATGCCTGACGAGGCAGGCTCACTGTTCCCAAGACTCGCTTGCCAGGATTTTCATATTTATTTTTTCCCCTCTGTATCCACCTGATGTCTCTCCAAGTCGGTGCCATCCACCCATGAAATGGAGTGCTTCATTTCATGCCTGACCCAGGAAGAGGGCTGCGTGCTCTGCCAGAAGACACAGGGCACGCGGGGCAACGGAACACCGAAGGTCCGCGCTGATCTGTCTCTTGCTTCTAGGTAGACGCCGCCACCAGCCGCCCTGGGGCTCCAAGCCTTGTGGGGGCAGGGGGCTGGGAAGCAGGAAGTGAGGGCTCAGGTAGGGCCTGGCGCCTCCCTCACGCTCCTGTCCTTGTCTGTACTTCTGGGCAGACTCAGTGGCTGGTGACACCCCCCACCCAGAGCTCACCTTCCTCAGGGGTCCCCAAGGATGTAGGGAACCCCCAGATGTTGAGGCTGAGCAGAACTCCTGAGTTTATCCCTCTTGGCCCCTCCCTCTAGCCACACCCTTAGACAGGTAAGGAAACCGGTGCCACGGAGAGCAGTCTGAGACTCTGGGGCCAAGACCCACCTCCCTTCTTTGTACAGACTGAGAAGGGTGCAGAAACACCCTTGGGACTTCAGCCCCCAAGTGGAGGGGTGCTTCAGGGACAGATAGCTTCTGCAGCCAGGGCCCAGGGGCTGCCGTGCTGGCTCATGCCCGCCTCCCTGGATCGAACCCAGCCTTAGATACCAGCGCGAAGTAGGTGCTCAAGGCACAAAATGGACGGAGTCAGATCTCTTTATTCCCTGGAGGAAGCACACAGGAGGCACTCAGAGAACGTTTGTGGAATGAATAACTAAAAAGTGCTCTTTGAGGTAATAAAGAAACAGAAACCAAGAAGAATCCAGAGAAGACAGACATAAATCTCCACCAGCGCTGCTGAGGCTGTGCAGAGGCCTCTGAAAGGCCCTATGGGGGTGGAAGGGCCATTTGTCATGGGCGAGGCGGCTCAAAGCTGGGACGCAGGGCTTGATGGAGACTCGTTCATCATTTTCCCATTATCCTGGCAACGCAGAGAGGAGCTGGCATATTACCTGTGTGCAAAGCCCTGTCTGCCCGGGGTGGGGGGGCTGCACTGGCCCAGTGTGTGTGGCAGAG
This sequence comes from Glis glis, assembly GCA_004027185.1. Lineage (NCBI taxonomy): Eukaryota > Metazoa > Chordata > Mammalia > Rodentia > Gliridae > Glis > Glis glis. The sequence continues at coordinate 41,518 of PVJS01012338.1, read as the reverse complement.
ATGGAGTGAGAAGGGCCCCAGGGAAGGCCAGCTGGGCCTGAGGAGCAGGTAGCTCCAGGGGCCGCCTCCAGGAAGCCTTCCCTGATCCTTCCACACTCAATTTGCAATCAGACATCCCTCACCCCTATCGTTGATCGACTCTGCAGGGGCAGAGGCTGTTGGACTCATTGTCTAGCATAGCAGAGGTGTGTAGGCCCCTCTTCCCCCTGCAGGCAGCCAGGCTGGACACTCAGCAGACCCTCAGTAGTGGGCATTCCAGGGGCCTGGACAGAGGGGGACCTGCAGGCCACTTCCGCAAGAGAGCGGTGGCGGGGAGCTGGGGAGGCCTGACCCTCGGGTGTCCCTGGGTCTGGTAAGTGTCTGTCCGAGGGACCCTTTGGACACAGAGCAGGGCTAGGATTTCTCCAGGGCTAACAGGAGGGTCCGGGGAGGCCCAGGCCTGTTCTTAGGGCCAGTCTAAGGACACCTTACTCGGGGTGGCCGATCCGGTTCAGAATGAATGAAACGGGGCCCCGACTCCCGCCCAGAGCACCCTCTCCTCCCCACATGGTCTTGCTCCAGGGGAAAGGGGGTGCACCCCTCAGGACTGCCACAGCTCCAGGAGCCTTAACCAGGCCTTGGGGCGCCGTGGTTCCTGGGGCGAGCCCCTGCAGAGGGGCTCACAGCTCTTCTTCCGTGTGCAGCAGCTTCCTTTTCTCTAACACTCAAAAATAGATGTTTCTGCTCCGCATTCTGGTTGGCAGGGGAGCGGCGGGGCCTGCCAAGGCCTGGGGGAGCCCGCCAGCCTGCTGAGTTTTACTGTACAAACAGTTGTGGGGGGGGGCACAGTCTCTGTTAACTTGAAATCCCCCATCAGTAAACATGCCAATTTAAAGTGTAATTAACTCAGGCCGGAAAAAAAAATTCAGATTTGGACTGCTTTTCACAGTTGAGGTTGTTTTTCTTTTATTTATCTCTTTCCGGGTGTGGTGAGATGTCTGTGGTGGGTTTTAGCCAGGAAAAATAGAAGGGGGGCCCAGGTGGGGAGGGGGTGACTGGGAGGGGAAACACCAGGGGGAGGGAGACTGGCTCAGCACCCCGGAACCCGGCAGCCGATTTCCTGTGCTGGGAGGTGGCTGCCACACATCAGGGAAACTAAGGCAGAGAGCAGCAGAGGAGGTGTCCTGGGTCCCTCAGCAAGGGGAGCACAGACTCCTGCATCAGCTGTCCGGGTGAGCTGGAAGTCTTGGGGTACCCGGAGAGACCCCAGGAGAACCAGGGCTTCCTCTAGCCCTCTCCTCCCTTCTCCCTGGACCCTCAGCCGGTTCCCTGTTTTCCTCCTCTGATCTCTCCTGCTTCAAGTGATCCAAGATGGCTCCAAGAGGCCCCGGGTTATCTGAGAAGGCGGAGTCCACCTGCGACTCAGGGGTGTGCAGGACCCCATCCCCGCTTCTCCCGCCTCCCCAGGCCTGCATGTTGAGACGCCCCCGCCCCCAGATGCCCACCTTCTAAAGGCCTCATTGAGGCCCCAGGGCGAACCCCTCAGCAGGACCCTGGCAGCCTGGGCTGGGGGCGCAGGGAGGATGGGGGGGCACTGCAGCCGTCCTGGGCCCTCCCCCGCGGGTATGAGCCTGGGGAGGGGGCGCTCCTCCTGCCTTTCAGACTCTCCATGTTGCTGAGCCATTCCAATAATAAATGCACATTACAAAATGTAAATATGCGTGTGTGTCTGTGTGTTCAGAGATAACGTGTGAAGCGGAGGGTATGACGACAGTCCCTCTGCCTTCAGTGTGGGGGGGGGGTCACGCAAAATGCCCCTTTGCAGGGAGCAGTCCCTGGAATCGGGGTCTCACTTCCCCCACCCCTGTGTGTGAGCCCCACATTCTGAGGCCCATGAGAAGATTGAGTTTTCTCCCACCCCCAGGTCTGCAGCAGGGCCTCCTCATCCCCCCCCAGCCCCGCTGTCTGTCCATGCGGGGCCCCCCCGAGGGGGCAGAGGCTGGGGGCCCCGGGGCACAGTCGTGCCCACGCCCGGCGCTGCCAGGCTCGGCTTGGTCACGACACAGCCGGGCTGACTCAGACACAGCCCCGAGCAGGAGCCTCATAAATTACATAATTACCTATGAAACCTGCTGCTGGGGCTGAGAGCGGGAAGGACGCTCGGGCCGCGGTGACTCACCATCTCCCCAGAGTCCGCCGCCCGCGCTCAGCCACCTCAGTCTGGGCGGAAGGGGGGCCCGGCTTGGGGACTCAGCCCCCACACTGCTGCAAACTTCAGGCAGCCCCACTGTTGCGGGGCCTGGGGTGGGGGCGCCATCCCCTCCGCCTCTCCTGCGGCCCCCAGAGGTGCTCAGCTGCGCGCGACAGAGGAGGAAACTGAGGCCCATCCATCCCATGGGCAGGGCATGGTTTTGGCATGGGAGACCCCCCAACCTTTGATTGTCCCAGCTGGGCTTGTGACCCCCAGCTCCTCTCCAGAGCCCCTCCCGTGGGGACACACTGCTGCCCTTGAAGGTAACCTTGAGTTGGGCAGGAGGCACATGGAGGTGCCTCCTGCAACGCAAGCAGGTGTCTGGACCAGGTGGGGGCGCCGTGGGAAGGCTTTGCATATCCACACACCCACGGAACTAGGGCCGGCCCTGTGGGCCTTTGTCCCTCCCTGCACTGTGGCTCTCCCATCTCTGAGCCTCAGTTCCTCAGTTTCCCTATCTACAAAATGGGCACGCTACCATTCTCCTCCTAAGGAGGAGTTAGGTTCTGATTGCTTCCTCTCCCTCCATCTGTGGCGGGGGAGGACCCCACAGATCTTGAAGTCACAGCACACCTGCGGCCCAGCCCGCCCCTGGCCAGGGACCCACCTCCCGCCCCCCTGTGGGCAGCCCCACGCAGAACCACAAGGAGTCCCAAGCCGTTGTGCTCAGAGCAGCATCCGGGTCCCCAGACATGGGCGGGGCCTTCCGTAAGCCCGCCCTATCCTCGCCAGCCAGCCGGTGGAGGAAGGGGGTCCTGCTTCTCTCTGGACTGCCAGCACCCCCTGCCCCTTCCCTGGCCTTCCTGGGGTGTTGTGGGGGGACGTACAGCATGCTCACAGGACGGGGTGCACCGGGCTCCCCTAGGGCTGCACCTTCCCTGGGCTTGGGGGAAGAGCGTGCAGACCACCGCTTCATGGGAGGGGGCCCCCTCCTCAGTTTCCACTGCCCCCCATGCAGGCACAGAGCTCTTCCCCAGGCGGAGGCCCGTCTCTTCAACCCTTCCCTCCCCCAGGACTCGGGGGCTCGTGGCTGCCTCAACCCCGGGCCCCGCTGGCCCCTGCCTCCCGGACCCTAGGGTCCCCTGCCAGGGGACATTCATTCACGGGGTCCGCTTCCTCACTCGGGGTCTCCAAGCACCCCGCTGGCAAGTGGGTCCCACCCTCCCCAGCACAGGCATATGCCTGTAATCCCAGTACTAGGGAGGCTGAGAACAGGAGGAGCACAGGTTCAAGGCCAGCCTCTGCAATTTAGCAAAGACCCTATTTCGGGGGAAAAAAACATATAAATAAGGGCTGGGGGTGTATGTAGCTCGGAGGTAAAATGCCCCTGGGCTCAATCCCTAGTACCAAAGTGGGGGGGGGGGCTGGGGGTGTAGCTGGAGGTAGAGCCCCTGGGTTCAACTTCTAGTTGCCACAAAGGGAAGGGGGCGCACCGGGCCAGGAGAACAGAGGGCTGCGCCCTAAGGAGGCATGGTGGCTGCCTGCGGGTGGGGGCCCTGGGTCGTGGCCTCGGCACAGCGTGGTGCCCGCGGGGGCGCAGACCCCGGGACCGGACAGCTCGGTTGCAGAGCGCCGTCCCTCCCCGTCCCTTCTGAAGCCCACTGTGAGGTCGCCTTCCCCATTTCCACCCCGAGAGGCGGCAGCGCCCGGGGCCGGGGTCCTGCGCCCCCCTGGGCCGGAGCCTGGCGGGTGGGGGCGGCGGCGCCGCAGGATCTCCGAGCAGGCGGCCGCGCTTGCTAATGGGCTTGGGGAAATGGGCTGCAATTTCGCGGTGTTTTTCAGGCCCAGAGCTATTGAATAAATGAAGTGCGCGGGCCGCGCGGGGCGGGCGGGGGAGCGGGACCCCGAGCCGAGGACACGGCGGGCGGGCGGGCGGGCGCGGGGGCGGACGGCGGGGCCCGGCACCCCCTGCCCGGGACGGCACCGCGGCGATCGGGGTGCTGCAGGGGAGGGTGCAGCGGCCTGCTCGGGGCTGGGCTGCAGGGGAGGGTGCAGCTCGCAGCGCCCCCGGGAGCGGAGGATCAAGCCCCGCCGCCGCCCTGTGCGCAGCGTCTGCACAGTGGAAAAGTACCAGGCAGCCCCAGCACCTCCGGCCGCCGTGGCGGGAGGGCCGCGGGGGGGCGCAGGCGACCCGGGTCTCTGCGATTCCTGAGGAATGGGCGGGGGACCCTAGGCAGCCCCCCGCCCGCCTCCCTGGGCCTCCGGTTTCCAGGTGTAAGGAGCAGTGGTGCTCGTGCTGCGCGCGCGTGAACACCCACGCCACCCACGCGGCTGCGGATTCACAGCCACACGGCCTGCTCTGTTCCGGGTTGTTCTAGAAGCCCTCGCGGAGACGCCTGACTCCTCGGCCTCCCGGAACACGCAGCCGAGCCTCCCGGCCCCGGGGGTCTCCTCGGGGGCCCGCTCGTCCTCCCTCCTGTTAGCCCACCACCATGTCCGCAGGGAACCCTCCCGCCTCTGAAGCCCGACACCCTGGACCACAGAAGGGGGGAGTGGCTGGGGATCCAGACCTCGGTCCAGGCCCTAAGGCTGAGTGGAGAGAGGTTGGAGAACGGGGGCGGGTGGGAGACAGACGGCGCAAAGGGGTACCTGGGCCCGATGGTGCCTCCAAGGGCGGCACCATCAAGTCCACCTGCCTGCCCACGGGCCCTGGGCATCCCCGGCGGGGACCCCTCCTCTCCGGCCCAGAACCACTTCCAAACTCCAGGTCCCTGGGAAAGGTGCTTCTGAAACTCAGTTTCCCCAAAGGCAGAGTGAGGACAGACGCACATCTCTGGTCTTTGGCCTCCCTGGTGGGCAGGGCCCTCAGCCCCGGAATTCATCTCCTCCAACGTCCTCAGGAGACCAGAGTGGTGAAGCTGCGTATCTGGAGCCACACAGCTGCGTCAGTGTCCTTCAGCCACAGGCCACCAGGACCCCACCTGAGTTGTGCAAATTGGGCTATGACCCTTTGCAGAGGGGTACACACACCACGAGAAACGGAGTGTGGGAGTGTCGTGGTCAGAAGGGTTAGAAAGAACCGGCGAGTGGACTGTGCATTACCTAGGGGATCGGAGAGGGTCTGAGGATGGGGCTCACTCTAGATGGGATACTGTCAGAAGTGGGGTGATCCTATGATTGGAGATCTTGATAAATCTTATTTTTTAATTAAAGACTATTGTTAAGCCGGGAGTGGTGGCAGACACCTGTAATGCCAGTACTTGGGAATCCAGACTCAGCAACTTAGCGAGACCCTCAGCAACTTAGCAAGACCCTGTTTCAAAATAAAAAATAAAGTAGGGCTGGGGGGATAGCTTGGAGGTAGAATGCCCCTGGGTTCCATCCCTAGTAACTAACACACACACTTTATTTTTAAAGATTAGTTGTAGGTTCACAGAAAATTTGAAGGTGTGGAGATTTCCTGTATGCCCCCAGCTCCCACACACGTACAACCTCCCCCCAGCAACACCCCCACACCAGAACAGTGAACTTGCTGCACTTGGTGAACCCTCAAGGACACGCCATCATCACCCAGAGTCCGTGGGCTCTGTGTCGTACCGTCCGTGGGTCTGGACAAGTGTGGGACACACGTTCACCATCATAGTATCGCACCGCGGGGGTTTTTAGTTTGTTTTTCTGGCAGCACTGGGGATGGATCCCAAGATTTGGCACGCAAGGAAAGCGCTCTCCTACTGGGCTATACCCCCAGCCCAGCGCCCAATTTTTAATTGATACTTAATTATACCTATTTATGGGGTACATGTGATGTTTCAATAAAAGCATACATTGTGTAATGATCAAGTCAAGGTGATAGCACATCCATCCCCTCACACATCCTCCATGTCTTTGTGTTGAGAACATTCAAAATCCTCTCTTCCAGCTATTTTGAAACATGCAATGCGTTATCGATAACTATCGTCATCCCACTGTGAAATAGAACAGCCGGACTCACTCCTCCGGGCTGCAGCTTAACCTATTGGCCAACCTGGCCTCCCTGCCTCTCCCCAGCAGAGCTAACCACTCATCTACTCTCTGCTTTTAGGAAATAAACTATTTTAGATTCTACTTATGGGTGAGATCATGTGGTCTTATATTTTTGTGGCTGACTTATTACACTTAATGTAATGTCCTCCAGTTCTATGTTGTCACAAATGACAGGATTTTGTTCTTTTTAATGGCTGAATAGTATTCCATTGTGTGTATGTATCACATCTTCCTTCCTTCCTTCTTCCCTTCCCTCCTTCCTTCCATCCTTTCTTTTTTTGTGGTACTAGGGATTGAACCCAGAGGCATTCTACCTCCGAGCTACACCCCCAGCCCTTTTTACTTTTTATTTTGAAACAGGGTCTCGCTAGGTTGCCGAGTCTCACTACTTGCTGAGGCTGGCCTCGAAACTGCGACCCTCCTGTCTCAGCCTCCCGAGTACAGGTGTGCGCCCCCATGCCCAGCATGCATCACCTTTTCTTTACCAGATCATATACTAATGGATGCTGAGGTTAATACCATATCCTGGCTGTTGTGAATACTGCTACAACGAACATGGGGGTGAAGATGACTCTAACATACAATTTCATTTCCTTTGGATAGATTCCCAGTTGTGAGATAGCTGGATCATTATTTCTTTTTTTAATTTTTTGAAAAAATTTCAGGTTTTTCATGATGGATTTACTAATTTATAGTCCTACCAGCAAAGTGTATTGCCTTTTCTCCCCACCCTCAAAAACATCTGTTACCTTTCCTCCCTCCCTCCCTCCCTGTCTCCCACCCTCCCTTCCTTCCTTCCTTCCTTCCTTCCTTCCTTCCTTCCTTCCTTCCTTCCTTCCTTCCTTCTGGGAATTGAAACCATTCTACCTCCAAGCTACACCCTCAGCCCTTTTTATTTTTATTTGTTTTGAAACAGGGTCTCCCTAAGTTACTGAGGGCCTCACTAAGTTGCTGTCTCAACCTCCCAAGTACTGGGATTACAGGCGTGAGCCGCCACGCCCGGCTCTCTTTGTCTTTTTTGATAATAGCTATTCCAACTAGCGCCAGGTGAGAGCTCATTATGGCTTTGATTTGCATTTTCCTGATCATTAGTGCAGTTGAGCTTTTTTTTTTTTAATATACTCATTGGCTATTTATGTCTTCTTTGGAGAAATGTCTATAAAGATGTTTTCTCTGCATTTTATTTTATTTTACTATTTTATTTTGTACTGGAGATTGAACCCAGGAGCACTCTAGCACTGAGCTACATCCCTGCTCTCTCTCTCTCTCTCTCTCTCTCTCTCTCTCTCTCTCTCTCTTTTTGAGACAGGGCTTGGCTAAGTTGCCCAGGCTGGCCTCCCACTTGTGATCTTCCTGCCTCTGCCTCCCAAGTAGCTGGGATTACAGGCATGAGCCACCACACCCGGCTTGCCTGTTCATTTTTAATTGGATGATTTGGTTTGGGTTTCGTTTTGTTTTGGTTTTGCTGTTGAGCTGTTTGGAATCTGTCTGTTCTGGGCACTGGCCCTGGTCAGATGCATGGTTTGCAGGTCTGCCGCCCCACTCCGCAGGCTGTGTCTTCCCTCTGTTGTCTGCTTGGCAGCACAGAACCCTTTTAGTTTGAAGTCATCGCATCTGGCTGCTTTTGCCTTTGTTGCATGGCTTCTGGGGTCTTATCCGAAAAGTCCTCCCCCATCCCAATGTCATGAAGCATTTCCTCTATAGTTTCTTCTAGAAGCTTTATAGTGTTGGGTCTTACAATACGTTTTTAATCCATTTTTAGTTGATCACTTTGTATATGATGTGAAGACGAGGGACTAGTTTCACTTTTCTACATGGGGATATCCAGTTTTCCCAGCACCGTTTATTGAAGAGACTGTCCATTTCCTGTCACGTGTTCCCGGCATCTTTGCTGTAGGTGTGTGGATTTATTCTGGGCTCTGTTCCGTTTTGTTGGTCTACGTGTGTGTGTGTGTGTGTGTGTGTGTGTGTGTGTGTGTGTGTTTATTTCAATACCATGCTGTTTGGGTTATTGTAACTTTGTAGCGCATTTTGAAGTCAGGTATTCTGATACCTCCAGCTTTGTTCTTTTTGCTTAAGATAGCTTTGACTACTTTGTAAACAGGAACAATTTGATTTCTTCCTTTCCTATTTGGATGCCTTTATCTTTTTCTCTTGCCTAATTACTCTGGTTAGGACCTTAGGTACTATGTAGACTAGAAGGAGTGATAGTGGGCATCCTTGTTTTAGTCCAAACCTTAGCATGTGAGCTGTAGATTTATCATATACCGCCTTTACTGTGTTGAGGTATGTGCCTTCTATATCTAATGCATTGAGAGCTTTTATCATGAAGGGATGTTGAATTTTATCATATGCTTTTTTGCATCTATTGAAATGATCTCCTGGTTTGGTCCTTCTTCTGTTGCTTTGATGTGTCACCTGTATGGATTTGCCTATTTGAATCATCTTTGCATTTCTGGGATACATCCCAAATGATCATACTGAATGGTATCTTTAATGTGGTATTGAATTTGGTTTGCTAGCATTTTTTGTTGAGTATTTTTGTATCTATGATCATCTGAACTATTAATCTATAGTTTTCTTTCCTTCTATTGGATTTATTTATTTATTTATTTATTTATTTATTTATTGCTGTGTCCTTGCCTGGTTTTGTTATCAGCATAATACTGACCTCATGGAATAAGTCTGCAAGCAGTCTCTCCTCTTCCATTGTCTGGAATAGTTTGAATAGAATGGTATTTATTCTTCATCGAATGCTTAGGAAAGTTTGGTAGAATTCAGTGGTGTAACCATGTCTTGTTTTTTTTGTTGTTGTTGTTGTTTTTATTTGTTTGGTTTTGTGGTATTGGGGATTGAACCCAGGGGCATCATACCTCTGAGCTACACCCCCAGCCCTATTTTATTTTTATTTTGAAACAGGGTCTCGCTAGGTTGATGAGAGTCTCACTGCTTGGTGAGGCTGTCCTCAAACCTGCAATCTTCCTGTCTCAGCTTCCCAAGTACTGGGATTACAGTATGTGTCACCACACCCAGCTTTTTTCTCTTAATGGGGAACTTTTCATTACTGATTTCATCTCTTTATTTGTTATTGACCTGTTCAGATTTTCTATTTCTTCTTGATTCATTCTTGGTACGTTTCATGTATCTAGCAATTTATGAGTTTCATCTAGGTTATCCAATTTGTTGATGTGTAATTGTTGATAGTAGTCTCTTATGATCCTTTTTATTTCTGTGGTATTCGTTGTAATATCTCTCATTTTACTTTTTATTTTATTGATTTGAATTTTATTTTTTCCTTAGTCTAACTAAAGATTTGCCAGTTTTGTTTATCTTCTCAAAAAACCACCTCTTAAGCTGGGTGTAGTGATGCACACCTATAGTCCTGGCTAGTTGGGAGGCTGAGGCAGGAGGACTTCAAATTCAAGGCCAGCATGGTAAACTTAGTGAGACCCTGACTCAGAATAGAAAATAAGAAGACCTGGGGACGTAACTAAGTGGTAGTGTGCTTGCCTGGCATGCACAAGGTCCTGGGTTTAACCCAGTGCTGCAAAATAAGCAATTCTTTATTTTGTTGATCATTTGCGTGTCTTTCTAGTCTCCATTTTATTCACTTCTGCTCTGAGTTTTATGATTTCCTTCCTTTACTAATTTTGAGGTTAGTTTTTGTTTTCCTAATTCCTTGGGGTGCAATGTTAAGTTGCTGACTTTCTTTCTTTTCTTTCGTATTTTTTGATGTAGGCATTTATTGCTATGAATTTCCCTTTTAGAACTGCTTTGTGCATTTGACTGGTTTTGGTGTGTTCTTGTTATCTCTCTCTCTCTCTCTCTCTCTCTCTCTCTCTCTCTCTCTCTCCTCTTCTCAAGAAACCCTTAAAGGCCTGGTCTGGTTGTGCCTGTAATCCCAGTACATGGGAGGTTGAGACAGAAGGATTGCAGGTTCAAAGCCAACCTCATCAACTTAGCAAGGCTCTCAGCAACTTAGCAAGATCCTATTTCCAAATAAAAAATAAAATAGGGCTAGGGGTGTAGCTCAAAGGTAGAATGCCCCTGGGTTCAATCCCCAGCACCACACACACAAAAAAAGAAAGAAAAAAAAACATTTAAATTTCCTTTGATTTCTTCCTTGATCCATTCGTTATTCAGAAGTATGTTGTTAAATTTCCATGCATTTTTATTGGTGCATTGTAATCATACATCATGATGAAGTTCAGAGTGATAGAGACATACACGCACACAGCACTCGTTGAGCCTCCCCCAGCTCCCACCCCGCTCCCTCACCTTCCCCATGCGTGACATTGAGATTGGCGTTGAAAATTTTGTGTCTGCACATCATGACCGTTGAAGTGTTTCCTTCGTCAAGTCCCCCCCACTCCCTCCCTTACACCCCTCCATCACTCCACTAGGGTCTCTCCTCCGTTGTCTAGAGACCCTTTTGTATCCCAATTTCTCACTAGCTTCCACATCTGAGAGAAAACATTTGATCTTTTGTGACTGACTAATCTCACTTGTATTTCAAAAGTTTCCAAAGATTCTCCTGTTATTGATTTCTAGTTTTATACCATTAGGGTCTGAAAAGATACTTGATGTGATCACTGTCTCCTTAAATGTGTTAAAGCCTGATTTGTGCCCTGATACATGATCTAGCCTGGAGAATGTTCCGTGTGCAGTTAAGAAGAATGTGTATTTTTCGGTTGGATTAAATGTTCTGTAAGTATCTGAGGGCCACGTGATCTGGAGTCCCGTCTAAACCAGTCATTTCTTTGCTGATTTTCTGTCCGGATGATGTTTATTTGCTGGATGTGGGGTGTCTCAGTCCTCTATGATTATTGTATTATAGTATCTCTCTCTTTGTATCTAATAATATTTGCTTTATATATTTGGGTGCTCTGGGTTCATACATACCTATAATTGTTATATCCTCTTACTGAATTAATCCTTTTATCATTACATAATGACCTTGTCTTTTTCATTTACAATCTATTTTATCTGATACCAGTATAGCTACTTCTGTTTGCTTTTTGTTTCTATTTACATGGAATATCCCTTCCCATCCCTCCACTCTCAGTCTATGTGTGTCCATACCAATGAGGTGAGTCTATTGTAAGCAACATATAATTGGGTCTTTTGGGGGAAAAAGCCATTCCACCACTCTATATCTTTCAATTGGAGAATTTAGTCCACTTATATTCGAGGTTATTATTGATAGATGTAGACATGTTCCTGCCATTTTATCAATTGTTTTCTGGTTACTTCTTAGATCTTTTTCTTCTTCCTTCCTCCCTTGTTTATCTTTGTGATTTGGTGGTTTTCCTGGAGTGCTGAGCTTTGATTCCTTTCTCTTTCTCATTTGTGTACCCTCTGAGATTTTTTTCTTTGTTATTATCATAGGGCTAACATTAAAAAATCTTGTATTATAATAGACGAAGCGGATAACAATATGGTTGCATATAAATACTCTAGACTTTTGCTCTCCTCTCCACAATTGATACTTTTGTCACCTTCATTTACTTTTTTAAATACTGTGTGTCCCTTAATAATTTTTTATAGCCATAGTTGTTTTTTTACCATTTTGACTTTTAAACTTTGTACCAGAGATCTGAAAGATTTTCAAACCATTACAATTACAGTAATAGGATATTCTGAATTTGTTTGCAGATTTCTTTCTGCCAGTGAGTTTTATACTTTTCTATGTTTTCATGATAATAATTATTGTAATTTCACTTCCAGATGAAATACTCCCTCAAACATTTCCTATATGGCTGGTCTATTGGTAATGAATTCCCTTCTGTTATACTTGTCTGGGAAAAGCTTTATTTCTCCTCCATTTCTGAAAGGTAGCTTTGCTGGGCATAATAATATTGGTTGGCAGTTTTTCTTTCAGTACATTGATATATTTAATTCTCTCCTGGCTGGCCTGAAGTTTCTGCTGAGACATCTTCTGATAGTCTAATGAGGATCGCCTAATATACGATGTGGCACATTTCTCTTGTTGCTTTTTGAATTCTGTCTTTGTCTTTTGACACTTTGATTTTAATGTTCCTTGGAAGAGACATTTTGTCTTAAATCTATCTGGGTACCTTTGAGTTTCTTTTCATGGGTCTGGATATCTACCTCTCACAAGACTTGAGATATTTTCAGCTTAGTTTGTAAACTATGCTTTTTGTGCCTTTCTCCATCTCTTCTCTTTCTGAAACTTCCTTTAATGCTAATATTTTTGTTCACTTAATAAATGACTTGCAATTCCCATATTCTTCACTCTTTTTTATTCCTTTTTTTTTTACTCTTTTCCTCCTTCCAGTTATTTTAAAAAACTTGTCTTCAAGTTCAAATGTTCTTTCTTCTGCTTGCTTAGATTCCCAAAGATTCCCATAGATTCCCAAAGTCAGCAATACACTCTGGAGGGGGGGATGGGACTGGAATGATACAGGGGGAGGGTGGTAGTAGCCTTGGGTGCAATTGGGGGCATTGAATAAAAATAAGGGGGCAGTGGAAATGCCCAGGAGGGGTCCTGAGTATTTTTTTTCCCTGAAAAGGTGTGGTAAAACAGTAAGTTTGGTGATCTGTGCTAGTCTGTTGTTGAAGTTCTTGATTGTATTTTTTATTTCATTCACTGAAGTCTTTAGCTCTAAGATTTCTATTTGGTTATTTCTTTGTCACATCTATCTCTCTTGAACTTCTCGAATTCCAATCATGAGTTGTTTTCTTGATTTCATTGAATTGTCTATCAGTTTTCTCTCGTATCTTGCTGATTTCCTTAAGATCATTATTTTGAATTCCTTTTGAGGCATTTTATAAATCTCCTTCGAGGTCAGTAACTGGAGAATAATTGTATTCCTTTGGTGGTTTCCCGTTTCCTTGCTTTCTCCTGCTTCTTGTGTCCCTCTATGATGTATGTGCATTTGGTGGAAAAGTCACCTTTTCCAATTTTATGGAGTAGCTTTCTTAGGGTACAACTTTGTCTTGAAGAGGGGCTCTAGGTTGTTGGTTGGTTATGGTGTATTGGCTTTGTTCTGGGTGGGCGCAGCAGTATGGTCTCTATGCAGTTTCTTCAAATGTAATCCACATCACTGATGCCTGGGAGTGCCTTGTAGCCTAGGCTGCAGGAGTTTGTGGCAGTGATGGCATGACTGCAGTGGTGGCGGGGCACCAGCCTTCTTTGCAAGCTGAGGCAGTGCACAGTGGGTCAGCGGCTGGGGGGCAGCTTTGCTGGGGGTGATAGGTAAGAACTTGTTCTGCTTGTCAAGTCAAAGGAGCATGTGTGGTGGATCTGCTGGACTGAGTTCAGCTTCCTCTCTTTGCATGACTGCCTGCTCCTTAAGGGTCAGGGTGCTGGGTGGACTCACATGTTGGGGTCACAGCTCTTCCACTGGGCCTAGGATCTGAGAAGCCAGGCTGTGGCACTGCAGCCAGCTACTCTTGTGAGCATGGGGGAATGATGGCAGAGCCTTGGGGACGGAGAGATGCGGTGGCTACTGGACCCTAGAATAGGACACGCCCTAGGACAGGCTCTGTTTTCAGGATGGAGCTGTGTGATAGCAGGTGCCACGGGGGGCTGGGGATGCAACATGGGACTCTTCTCTGGAGCAGCCATGTGAGCTCCAGGTAGCTCCCTGAGCTGGACTCAGGACTTGTGAGGACTGTAGTGTCCTCCAGTAGTGAAGACTGCAGGTGTCTGTGGCAGTGGTGGGACCTCTGGGGGTCTCCTTGTTACCTTTTCCCCACAGTGAGAAGTCCCTCCTGCCTTTGAGCGGATCCCATTGGGGAAATGTAGTGCTGCAGATAGGTGGTCCTTGCCCTTCTCTAACCTGCCATCCTGGGTGCCATGCTCCATGGGGTCCCCACCTCTCTTTCTGTGCTCCATCACTCTCTCTGAGACACTTCAGTCAAAATGTAGTGGTTGATATGTGGTTTGAGTTTTTTTTTTTTTTGCGGTACTGGGGATTGAACCCAGGGGCATTCTACCTCCGCGCTACACCCCCGGCCCTATTTTTTTTATACTTTAGTTTGAAACCAGGTCTCACGAAGTTGCGGAGGGCCTCACTAGGTTGAGAGAGAGAGAGAGAGAGAGAGAGAGAGGAGGCTGGCTGCAAACCCGGATCCTCCGGTCTCCGCCTCCCAAAGTACTGGGATTACAAGCGTGCGCCACCATGCCCGGCTGGTTTGAGTTTTAATTGTGGGGGCGGTGAGTATTAGGCACATCCAATCAGACACCTTGTTAATGTCACCTCAATAAACCTCATCTAAGGGAAGGAACACGTGAGAGAAGATGCAGCTGGGGTTGGCGAAGCAGCAGCTGCCTCTCATTTCAGCCACGGAGGGGCTGCTTGGCATTTTGTGGATGATGCGATGACCCTTTTTTGGTCTGTGCTTGGACTGGGCTATGAAGTGGCCTTACCTTGACTCATTCTATCACCTTCTCGGAGTGACCATCTCTGAGACTGGTGCTCTGTGAGGTGGCCAATAGGCCAATGGGAGGATGACTCAACCCTGCTGAGACTGCCAGGCTGCCTTCTGCAGAGCAGGGGCTGCTTGATTTTCTAAGTCTCACTGTGGCAGGAGCACAAGTTAGGACCCCAAAGCCCAAATGTGTCAGCCAAATAATGGCCCCCCGGGGACCATGTCCATGTCTTAATTCCCAGAACCTGGGAATGTGTTACTTTACATTGCCAGTGGGGCCTTGGGTGGGGAGATGATCTTGGATTATGTGGGTGTATCTGGGCAGGACAGATGTCATCAAGATCGCCCAGAGTCTCGCTAAGTTGCTGAGACTGGTCTTGAACCCGAGATCCTCTTGTCTCAGCCTCCCAAGTACTGGGATTACAGGCATGTATCACCACACCTAGCTCATGGCAGTGTCTTTATAAGAGGAGTCAGGAAAGGGAGAGACAAAGAAGAGAAGGAGGCAATGAGACAATAGAAATAGAGGTCAAAGGGAGGGAGAGTAGGGGATACTGTGCTGCTGGTTTTGAAGATGGGGGAGAGGGCATGAGCCAGGCAGTGCCAATGGTCTCTAGACGTTGGGAAAATCCAGAAAATGATCCTCCCCTGGAACCTCCAGAGGAGACACAACCCTCCAGACATCAGTTCTAGCCCACTGAGAACCCTTTTGCATTTCTGACCTCTCGATCTGTAAGATCTGTTAAAGTTTGTAGTCACTTGTTACAGCAGCAACAGGAAACTCATACACCAGGGTTCCAATCCTCGGGGTTCAGAGTCATGCAGGGCACCCTTCCTGCTGGTTCTGCCACCTCCCCACTACCCAAGGCTGAGCGAGAGGCAGAGCTGGGGAGGCTCGCCTGTCCCACCACCCTGCCCACGCCACCAGGGTTATAGGATGGGGGCTGCAAGTCCATGCCCTGGGTACCATCCTGGCGGTGCCATGACGACAGTCACAGGGACATTTAAAGAGTGCCTTGTGGCAGGTGCTGCTTCCAGAGAGTCACCTGGTCCTTACTTGGCCCTGTGGGCCCAGCAGGAAGTCCAGCTCATTGTCGGAGGCCTCCCTGGAGGCCCACAGGGCCTGGCAGAGGTCAGGTCCAGCCTCAGACTTGTCTGACTGGCCTGGGCCCAAACCCTCAACCTGAGCTCACGTGCCCCCTCCAGCTGGGCTCGTGCTGTTTGGGGGCACTTACCTGTATCGCAGCATTCCTGAGGGTCCCTCGTTACTCTCCCACGGAGCAGACACCTAGTGTCTGCTGACCCCACTGCTGCTGCCCCTGGGGGCCTGGCTCTAGGCTGGGCTGTGGGTACGACGAGGTCAGGGGAGGGAGGTCAGGTACTGAGTGCTGGGAGGAAGAGGGAAAAGAGGGGGAGCCCCTCCTCCCAAGAAGGTGCCCGGTGAAGGGCAGTCAGAATCACAGAGGCTTCCCCAGACACCAGGGTGGAGAGGTGACAGCCAGGCGGAGGGCTGAGCTGGGACGTGGCATGGTCCTGGTGAAGGGCTGGGCCTAGAGTTTCAGGGAGGACGCTGCACATGAAGCCCTGGGCCAGTCCTGGGCCCAGAGACCTGTGAGGAAGGCTTGCAGGCCACCAGGCTCACCCAGAAGCCCCACGTGGAAACTGAGGCCCAGAGGGGTGACTGGGAGAAGACCCTGCCCTGTAGGAGAAGCATGTCCTCTCTCTGCCCAGGGACCCTGAGGGAACACTCCCTCCCTAGAGCCTGTCTGTCCAAAACTGGAGCCAGATGAGAGGAGACTTCCTATTCTTTTGTGTTTGTGTGGTAGGGGGGATTGAACCCAGGGGCATTCCACCTCTGAGCTGCACACCTGTCCCTTTTTATTTTTTTATTTTTTGAAACAGCATCTCGCCAGGTTGCCGAGAGTCTTGCTAAGTTTCTGAGGCTGGTCTCAATGTTCGTCTTTCATTGACAAACTAAAAATGATGTATATGTATGATATACATGATACAGACACATTGTGGAATGGCTAAATTGTGCTTTTTAACACAGGCATTACCTCACATCCTTAGCACTTTTCTTTTGTGGTGGGGACCTTTCAAATCGAATCTACCAATTTTCAACCATACGATATGTGGTTATTAACTATTATCTATTGTACGTGGTCACCACCTATATACAATAAATCTCTTGACCTTATTCGTCCTACCTAACTGGAATTCTGTGACCTTCGACCAACATCTCCCCAGTACCCAGCCCCTCTCAATCACCCTTCCACCCTCTGCCCAATGACATCAACTTTCTCCCATTCCACATATAAGTGAGACCACATGGTATTTACCTTTCTGTGCCTGGCTGGTTCCACTTAGCGTACTATCCTCTGGGATCATCCACCACCAAGTCACAAGTGATACGATCCCCTTCTTTTTTAAGGCTGAATAGTATTCCATTGTGTGTGTATGCCATATTTTCTGTATCCATTCATTCGCTGGCGGATGCTCAGGTTGTCGTCACACCCTGGCTGCTGTGAAGCTGCCGCCATGGACACGGTGGTGCCCACGTCTCTGCAACATGCTGGTTTCATTTCCTTTGAAGCTACGCCAGGAGTGAGATGCCTGGCTCATCCAGTAGAGCGAGTTTTAGGTTTTTGAGGAGCCTCCACGGTGTTTCCCGCAATGGCTGTGTTAAGTTATGTTCCCACCCACAGAGCGCAAGAGTCCCCTCTCTGCCACATACCTAACAACACTCGTCTTTTGTCTTTGGGGTTCTAGCTATTCTAACAGGCGTGAGGTGGCAGCTCCTTGCGGTCTTAATTTGCATTTCCCTGATGAGAGTGAAACCGAGCACGTTTCTTATCAACCTGTTGGCTGTTGGCACGTGTTCTTTAGAGAAATGTGTATTCAGGTCCTTTGCTCATCTTTCTTTCTCTCTCTTTTCCTTCCTTCCATCCCTCTCTCCCTCCCTCCCTCCCTTCCTTCCTTGGGATTCTATCAAGGGGTATTCTACCTCTGAGCTACACCCCTATCACTTTTTACTTTTTATTTTGAAACAGGGTCTCGCTAAGTTGCTGAGGCTAGTTTCAAACCTGTGATTCTCCTGTCTCAGCCTCCCAAGTACTGGGATTACAGGTATGTGCCACCGTGCCTGATTTATTGGTATGATTTTTTAAAAGATTTTTTTTTCATGTGTGTATGTGGTACTGGAACTTGAACCCAGGGACTTGCACATTCTAGGCAAGTGTTCTACCACTGAGATCTACCCCCAGTCCACTTTATTTTGGTACTTTAAAAAAATATTTTTTCTGGTACTGGGGATTGAACTCAGGGGCATCCTACCTCTGAGCTATACCCCCAGCCCTATTTTATTTTTTTCGCAGTACTGGAGATTGAACCCAGGGGCACTCTCCCTCCAAGCTACACCCCCAGCACTATTTTTTATTCTTTATTTTGAAACAAGGTCTCACTAAGTTGCAGAGGGCCTCACTAAGTAGCTGAGGCTGCCCGCGAACCTGCGATCCTCCTGTCTCAGCCTCCCAAGTACTGGGATTACAAGTGCACGTCACCATGCCTGGCCTTATTTTATTTTTAAACAGGGCCTCACTAAGTTGCTGAGAGTCTCACTAAGTTGCTGAGGCTGGCCTCAAACCTGCGATCCTCCTGTCTCAGCCTCCCCAGCACTGGGGTTGCAGGTGTGCGCCACCGCGCCCGGCTCCTTCGCTTACCCTTCAGTTGGGCGATTTGTTTTCTTGCGATGGAGTTACCTGAGTTCCTTATCTATTTTGTACATTAGCGTTAAATCAGATGCCTGATTTGAAAGCGTTTTCGCCCCTCTCATGGTTGATTGCTTCCTCCTCCCTGCAGAAGCGTTTCTGCTCCATGTTGTTCCTTTATCTATTTTTGCTTCTGTTGCTTGTGCTTCCGGAGGTCAACTCCAAAACGTCGGGGAGCGCCCCCAGGCTTTCCTCTGGTGGTTTGACAGCTTCAGGCTTTCCGTTTGAGTCTGTAGCCCATTTTCAGTTGCCTTTTATATGACGTGAGATGAGATACTATTTTCTCCACGTGGATCTCCCATGTTCCCAGCGCCACTTATTGAGAGCACTGTCCTTCCTCCATGTGTGTCCTCGGCATTTTTGTCAAAAACCAGCTGCCCCTAGAAGAGTGGTTTATACCTACGGCACGCTTTCCCATCCCGAGGGCCCATCTGCCAAAGCTGCAGGACAGACACCCGGCTGGGTGCTGGGACGCAGGGAGCCCCACTCCCTTGCAGGGACAAGCCTGGGGTTGTCTTGGGCGCTGGAAGTCCAGTGGGCTAGAGGATCAGCATGGGGTGGGTGTGACCAGTTAATGGCCTGGTTGCTGAGGGAATGTGTGGGGACCTGTCACTCACCTACCTCTCCAGTGACCACACTAAAACCTGGGGCAGCTGGGCTGACCAGCTTCCTTGGCCCATGGCTCTGGAAGGACATCCCTGGAGGCCCGAGAGGCCAGCGAGGGCGGCGCAAACCAGGAGAGTTGTGTTCATGGAGAGATGGGAGCCACGTGCTCGGGGTGCTGTTGGGATGTGATCCTGCATGATGGGGTGAGGACGGGTAAGGGGACAGCAAGCAGTCCAGGCAGAGGCTTCTGCCCTGGCCCACGTAGAGATGGACATGACTTGGTCCCAGGGATGGAGAGATGCCATGGGAGGAGCCCATGGCACACCAGTGCCAGAGGAAAGGTTAAGCCACGGTCAGATGGGCCCGAGGGGAGGAGCCCAGGGCAGCTCGGCAGCTCTTGCCGGGTCCCTAAGGGCAGCAGGAGGACTGGAGGGGGACAGGTGTGGGTGATGACTTGGTCACAGGCCCTCCCTGGCCAGCAGGAGGTGTCAGGGACCCCTGAGGGTTGGCCTCTGTAAACTTAGTCCAGTTCCTTGGAATTCGACCCTCCAGTACAGAGATGGTGGCAGTGGCCGCACAGCCTGACCCTGGGCTAGGGGGCGCCGTGGGGACCATAAAGCCCTGCTCTGCATGAAGCTTTGACCCTGGAGTAGTTCCATGGGCAGCAATGTGGGCACCAAGTTCTGCTTAAAGGCCTGGCCCTGAAGGTAGGAGGTTCAGCTCTCCATGCCCCCCCCCCCCGCGACGTGTTTCCAAAACTACAGCCTTTGGAGACTGGTTTGGCACACATCGAAAACCACGAGCAAATTGCCAGTGGTAAAACATCACACAAACACTGCTTCTTGCAAAATACTGGACATAAGCGCCCCGGTGTTGCCCAAGAGCCAAGCCAGGCCTGTGTGCGTTGCTGGGACTCGGGGCTCCCTGGACGGCGTGTCCTGCCAGTCTGGGAGGTGCCGCTGTCCGGGGCCAGATTCCTCAATGGCGAAGGGGAATGGAGAGGGGGGACCCAGGGGACCAGAACCTCTTTCCCCTCCAGCCAGTAGGAAGTGTTTACGGCCCAGAGCTGGCCTGCGCCTGGCAGCCTCGCCGCTACTGTGGCCAGGAGGCTGTTGCCCTTGGGTGGAAGCCGTGCCCAAATCCCCTGGGTCAGCATGGCCTGCCCGAGAGCGGCCCTGGGCCTGGCAGGACAGGAGCCGCGTCTTCCTCTGCATTCCTGGCCTTCGGGGTGGGTGGCGCTGTTGTCACATTAGAGGAGGAGAGCATGGGCCCTCTGTTCCCCTCGCTCAGGCGAAATAGCATCCTTTCCGAGGTGAGTCCGGGGGGGTCCTGTCCTGTGTTCTCCCCTCTGGGCTGCCTGCACCCCACCCCCTGTATTTTGGTGGACGGGACTCAGGGATTCTGAGAAGCTAAACTCTGCCGGGATTCTCCGCCACGAGACTGTGCGGACTGCTGAGTGTCCATTGCGGAGAGTTTAGAAACCAGGGGCTAGGAAAATTAGAGCCACACTGAGATTTAAATCACTCTGAAACCTGCTCTCTCTTCTCCTAACACACAGCAGTATCTTCAGTGAATGTGGGGTGCGCATGCCTGTTGATTGACAAAGAATATTTGCATGTATCTACGGAATAAATGTTGTTTTGATATATGTTCACATGTGGAATGATTCAATCAAACTAATTAACATAACCATTAGCTCACATACTATATATATATATGTAGTATGGAACCCAGAGGTATTTTACCTCCAAACTACACCCCCAGTCCTTTTTAATTTTTCTGTTTTGAAACAGACTCGCTAGGTTGCTGAGAAGCTAGCTAAATTGCTGAGGCTGGCCTTGAACCTAGGATCCTCCTGTCTCAGCCTCCCAAGTACTGGGATGACAGGCGTGTGCCACCACACCTGGCTACATACTTATTTTTTAAAGTTGAGAACATTTGAAATCTATGCTTTAAGCAATTTGGAAATGTCCATTATTATTAACTATTGTCACAATGCTGTGCAATAGATTCTCTAAGCTTATTTCTCCTGTCAGCTGGACTCTGCACCCCTCTGACCAGCACCTGTCCATTCCTCACCCCATCTCACCCGCAGGCCCCTTGGGCGCCGCTGCTCGCTGCGGGTTTGTTTTCAGATCCACATGCGAGGGAGGTCACTGTGGCGTCTGCTCTTCTGGGCTTGGCTTATTTCACTTAACATAATGTCCTCCAGGTTTATCCACACTGCTGCAAATGATGTGGCTCCCTTCATTTTTAAGGCTGAAGAATAGTCCATTGTGCACAAATACCACATTTTCTTTATTCATTTCTCTGAGGGCAACGCCGAGGTTGATTCTGTGTTTGGGCTATTGTGACTAGTGCTGTGTGGTATTCCTGCGATGTGTGTTTTGTATCGTGTGTGTGTGTGTGTGTGTGTGTGTGTGTGCATGTGTGTGTGTCTGTGTTACTGGGGATTGAGCCCAGAGAGGATTCTACCTTCAAACTACATCCCTAGTACTATTTTATTTTGAAAGAGGATCTTACTAAGTCTCTGAGGGCTTCGATAAATTGCTGAAGCTGTCCTCGAACCTGTGATCCTCCTGTCTCAGCCTCCCAAGCACTGGGATTACAGGTGTGTGCCACCACGCCCGGCTGTTTCATAGCTCTTGAAAATACCCCTAGTGGTGGGATCTCTGGGTCCTCTGGTAGTTCTATGTTGAGTTTTGGGGGGAACCTCCACCGTGTATTACATAATGGCTATGCTAATTTACGTGTCCACCAGCAGTGCGCAAGGGTTTTCTCCCCCTCTACAACCTCATCAGCACTTACTGTTGTAACTACCATTCTAACAGGTGTGAGGCAGCATCCCACTGCGGTTTTACTTTGCTTTTCCCTGATACTTAGTGATGCTGAGCAGTTTTCATAAACTTGCCGGCCATTTGTATGTCTTCTTCTGAGAATGTCTATTCAGGTTCTTTGCTCATTTTTTATTCATTTATTGGTGCATTGTAATTATACATTTTGATACCCATCAGGTAGCAGCATCATACACGTACACATTGCTCATTTAGCCCTACCTCAAATCCCACCCTATTCCCTCCCCCTTCCCTCCCTTTCGTGCTCTGCATAGTGATAGAGTTTTATAACCCGACTTGGTCATGATGTATGATTTTCGTGATGTGGTTTTGAATGTGCGTTGCTAGTATTTTGTTTAGAAGTTTTGCGTCTAAGTTAATCAACAATATAGGTCTGTAGTTTTCTTTTCTTGAGCTGTCTTTATTTGGTTTTGGTATTACTGCAATGTTGGCTTCATAGAACGTGTTTGGGAGAGTCCCGTTTCTTTCTATTTCACGGAATAGATTGAGGAGTATGGATTAGTTCTTCTGTAAAGGTTTTATAAAATTCACTTGGGAAACCATATGGACCTGGGCTTTTCTTTGATAGTAGGCTCTTTATTGCTGCTTCAATCTCTTTAATTGCTATTGGTCAATTTAAATTTTCTATATCTTCTTGATTCAACGTAGGAAGCTTGTACGTGTCTAGACATTTGTCAATTTCTTCTAGGTTTTCCATTTTGTTGGAGTATAGTTTTTCAAAGTAGTTTCTGATTATTCTCTGGATTTCCATGCTGTCGGTGGTAATATCACCTTTTTCATCTCTTATTTTAGTAATTTGGGTTGATTCTCTCTTTCTTTTGGTTAGGTTGGCTAGTGGTTTATCTATATTGTTTATTTTTTTTTTGAGGAACCAGCTTTTGGTTTTGTTGATTTTTTTGTATTGTTTTTTTATTCTCTACTTTGTTGATTTCTGCTCTGATTTTAATAATTTCCTGTTTTCTACTAGCTTTGGGGTTAGACTGTTCCTGTTTTTCAAGGGCTTTGAGGTGTGTCATTAGGTTATTTATTTGGTGATTTTCTGTTCTTATGTGGGCACTCAGTGCTATGAATTATCCTCTTAATACTGCCTTCAGGGTGTCCCGGAGATTTTGATATGTTGTTTCTCTGTTTTCATTTGTTTCTAGGAATTTCTTGATTTCTCCCCTTATTTCTTCTTTTACCCATTCCTCATTCAGCAGTGTGGTATTCAGTCTCCACGTGTTTATGAGGTTTCTCTGGGTCTTCTTATAGTTGATTTCTAGTTTCATTCCATTATGGTCTGAAAAGATGCAGGGAATTATGTCATATTTTTTGAACTTGCTAGTACTCACTTTGTGGCCTAGGATATGGTCTATTTTAGAGAAAGTTCCAGGAGAAGCTGAAAAAAATGTGAATTCAGTTGTAGTTGGGTGGAATATTCTGTATGTGTCTACTAGGTCCAAATGGTTTATGGTGTTCCTTAGGTCTGAGGCATCTTTACTGACCTTCTGTCTTGCAGATCGATCTAGTAGTGTGAGAGGTGTGTTGAAGTCTCCCAATATTATTGTATTGGGATCTATGTGTGATTTAATGTCACGAAGGGTTTCTTTTATGAAAGTGGTTGCACCTATGTTTGGGGCATAAATGTTAGCTATTGTTATATCCTCTTGCTGGATTGTTCCTTTTACCAGTAAGAAATGACCTTCTTTGTTTCTTCTGATAAGTTTAGGTTTGAAGTCTAATTTGTCTGATATCATAATTGCTACTCCTGCTTGTTTTCGAGTTCCATTAGCGTGGATTACCTTGCTCTATCCCTTCACCTTTAGTTTGTGCGCATCTTTATTTGTAAGGTGTGTTTCTTGCAGGCAGCATATAGATGGATTGTGAATTTTAATCCATTTTGCCACCTTATGTCTTTTGATTGGGGAGTTGAGGCCATTTATATTCAGCGTGATTATTGAGAGATGGATTTTCATTCCTAACATTTTGAGATTTAAGTTGAAGTAGTGTTTGTTCTTTGCCTAGTTGTTTGCTTGATGGAAATCACTGTTTCTCTGGTTCTGGCGTTTCCTTATTTTTTCTTCTTTGTAATTAATTTCTTTGAGCATTTTCTCTAGTGCTGGTTTGGAAGACATAAAGTCTCTCAGCTTCTGTTTGTCATGGAAGGTTTTTATTTCTCCATCAAATTTGATAGATATCTTCGCTGGGTAGACAAATCTTGGCTGGATGTTGTTTTCTTTCAGAGTTTGGAATATGTCTCCAGGCCTTCCTGGCTTTATTGACTTGGTTTGGAAGGTCGGGAGTGATTCTTATTGGTTTGCCTCTGAATGTTACTTGCTCTTTTACTCTCGCTGCCTTTAAGATTCTCTCCTTGGCCTCTACATTAGTCAGTTTGATTATTATATGGCATGGTGAACCTCTTCTCTGATCCTGTCTATTGGGGGTTCTATATGTTTCCTGTACCTGTGTGTCGACCTCTCTTTCTATGTTTGGAAAATTTTCCAATATTACTTCTCTGAATAGATTATTGATTCCTTTAGTTTCAGCTTCTAATTCCTCTTCTATGCTTAATATTCTTAGGTTTGCTCTTTTAAGACTGGCTGAGATCTTTTCAATGTCCAATTCATATTGTTGAATTGTTTTTTCTAATTTATATACTATGTGTTCATTTTTAGAGAGGTCATCTTCTAAGAGTGAGATTCTGTTTTCCATGTGGTCTAGTCTATTGTTGATGGTCTGTATTGATGCCTTCATTTCAATTATTGCATCCTTCACTTCCTTCAGAGCTTCTTTTTGATTTCTGCTTATTTGCTCCTTTATTTCTATCAGGCTGTCTCTGAATTCTTTTCGGAAATCCTGTATAATTTCCTCTATTGAAGTTCTGAATTGTCCTTTTAGCAATCTTTGCACTTCTGAGTTGGTGGGTACTGTTGTTGTGGGGTTGTGGGGGCTCGTTGTTTCTTTGCTATTCTTCCTTTTCATGATTTAAGGTTTCTATGTTTATACCTTTGTTGCTTTTGGTATCTCTCTCTCTCTCACTCTGTAGGTATCCTATGCCTAATCCCTCTCCCTTTATAGTTTCTTATCCTGGAGGTAGATAGTTGCTACTAGGTGAGCCTGAAAGGTGAATAGCCTTTATTGAATGGTTAGTCTCACTTGCTTGGTATAATGTCCATTTGCAGGCCCAATTCTTGGTCTTCTTCAGTTATCGGGACCCTTGCCTGGTGCCTCTCACTACCTGTGTAAGCGACCAGTGCCGCTATTGCCCCTCTCACTGCAAGCGTGGGTCTCCATGTTCTCCCCCTGGGCTGTCCCTATATCTCTCTCTGTCCACACCTATGTCAGGTGTCACCAGCAGGGGGCCCTGGGCTTGTGTCTCTCTTTGCCTACAGAAGCAGCGGGTGTCGCCTTGCCCCAATTCTGTGCAAACACGGAACTCCACGTTTTCCACTGAGAGGACTGGTTTGGTCCAATTTTCTGCAGGTACCACAGCTGTATGTAGTGTGGCAATCCCTGGGGACTCTATAAGGGTGCTGCGACCCGCAGGTTGCAAATCTGTCCCACCCAAATATCACCAGGGACTGTCTGCTTATCCACACGTCTACTGCATCCCACAGCTGACCCCACTCCCACCTCCGCCGGGGCAATCCACACAGTCTCAGGTCCCACGAGTCTATGTGGCCACGCTGGGTGGTCTTACCTGGGGCAGCTCATTGACTTCCGGTCTCATTGAGTGCTGCTCTTAATCTCTGTGGGGGTTGGGCTCAGTTACTCCTGCAGGCTCTGGTCAGGCCTCTGGGCCCTGGGGACTCTGCTGAGCATGGATCGAACTGCTGCTTGCTTTTGTCGCTGCTCCTCTGCAGTGCTGGTTTTAGAGGAGCTCCCTGGCTTCCTTGTTGGTGGCCTGCAGAAACCGCAATGCCGGTAGCCGCCGGTGCATTCTGATCAAGATGGCGCCGCCGCCGCTTCTGCCGATGCAGCAGTTGGGGTCTGTGTCGCGTGGAGCGAGTCGCTGCTCGCCGTCACTGCTGCTCTTCTGCGGCTGCTGGATGCACAGCAGGTCGCTGGCGTCTCTGCTGGACTTGTGCAGGAGCCACCATGCTGGTCGCTGCCGGTAAAGTCCTGCCAAGATGACGCGGCTGCAGCTGCTGTGGCCGCCGTTTGGCGTCTCAAGTGTGGCGGAGCCGCTGCTCGCTCTCGTCTCTGCTGATCTGCAGTTGGACTCACAGCAGGTCTCCTGCTTCTCTGCCGGCGGCGTGTGGAGCCGTGATGCCGGGAGCGGCCGGCACAGTCCCGCCAAGATGGCGCCAACGCCGTTCCTCAGGTAAGGCGCTTGGCGCTTTTTCCTTTCCTCTGTTTTGTCTTCTGGCTTTGATTCCATCGCGTTTCAAACTTTTCGTTGTTTACTTCAAGTTTGGCTGCTTTTCTTCTCCTGTGGAGAAGTTGCTTTCACGGCGATTGAGATCCAAGTCTCAGAGAGATCGTAGCGTGGTATCTCCCTTGGTTGCCATCTTGTGAGTTCTCCTTCTTTGCTCATTTAAAACAAAAATGTGATACTGGGGATTGAACCCAGGGGTGTTCTACCTGTGAACTATACCCCCAACCTTTTTAAAAATTTTTAAATTTTGAAACAGGGTCTCACTAAGTTGCTTAGGGTCTTGCTAAGTTGCCGAGGCTGGCCTCAAATCTGCGATCTTCCTGTCTCAGCCTCCTAAGTACTGGGATTATAGGTATGTGCCACCCCACCCAGCTTTCTTTGCTCATTTTTTAAATTTGGTCATTTGTTCTCTTGCTGTTGAGTTTTTTGAGTTCCTTATATTTGATAGATCCTCTTTGTAGATTTTTGCTTTTGTTTCCTGTACGTTTGGGATTATATAAAAAAATTTGGCTAGGTCCATGTTTGGAGATCTCTCCCTATGTTTTCTTCTAGTAGTTTTACAGTTTCAGCTGATATTGAAACCTTTTTCCCTTTTAAACGCAGGTTTTTCTGAGCTCTATTTACTGCTGCCTCCTCTGCTTGTTTTCTTTCTACCTTTTCTTCCTTCGTTCTTTTTTTTTAATGTTGGAATCATTAATCCACTTTTAGTTGATTTTCACATATGGTGTGAGATCATTTCTCTACATGTGGATACCTGGTTTTCCCAACATGATTTCCCACCTTCGTAAAGAAATCAACGCCTGTGGATGCATGGGTTCATTTCTGGACTCTGTCCTGCCCCGTTGGTCACTATGCCTGCTTTTACGCCAGTGTCATGACGTTTTGATAACGACAGCTGTGTAGGAGACTTTGAACTCTGGTGGTCTGCTGCCTCCAGCTCTGTTCTTTTTGCTAGAGATTGCTTTGGTTATTTGGGATCTTTTATGGTTCCATAGGAATTTTTCAGTTGTTTCTTCTCTTTCCATGATGAATGTCATCAGTGTTTCAACAGATATCTCACCGAATGTGTAGATTGCTTTGGGTGGTATGGACATTTTAGCCATATTAATTTTTCCAATATTAATTCTTCTAATTTATTCGTGTCTTATTTAGTTGCTTTCATCAATGTTTTTATTTTTATTTTTATTTTTATTTGCGGTACTGGAGATTGAACCCAGGGGCTTCTACCTCCGAGCTACACCCTCAGCCCTATTTTTTATTCTTAATTTTTTTTTTTGCAGTACCGCAAAAAAAAAAAAAACTTTATTTCAAAACTTTATTTTGAAACAGGGTCTCACTAAGTTGCGGAGGGCCTTACTAAGTAGCTGGGGCTGGCCGTGAACCCAGATCCTCTGGTCTCAGCCTCCCAAGTATTGGGATTACAAGCATGCACCACCACGCCTGGCTTTTATTTTTCTTTTTTAAATATACTTTTATTGGTGCATTGTAATCTCATGCCATAATGTAGTTCAGAGTGATAGAGACATACATGCACACAGCCCTTGGTGAGCTTCTCCCCGGATCCCTCTTCCTCCCTCTTCTTCCCCATACATGATATTGAGACTGGCATTGATAATTTCACATATGTTCATAACATCAATGGAAGTGTTTCCTTCATTAATTCTCTCCCTCCAACATCACCCTTCTCTAGACCCCCTCCATCGCTCCATTGGGTTTTCTCCTCCATTAGCTGACATCCTTCTTGTATCCTGATTACTCCCTAGCCCCCACATATGAGAAAAAACATATGACCCTTCACTTTCTGTGACCGGTAATCTCACTTAACATAATGTTCTCCAGGTCCATCCATTTTCCCACAAATGACATAGTTCTGTTCTTCTTTATTGCTGAGTAGCATTCCATTGTGTGTCTATCCCATGATTTTGTAATCCATTCATCTGTTGATGGACACCTAGGTTGGCTCCATGATTTGGCCATTGTGAATTGTGCTGCTATGAACATAGATATGCATGTGTCACTATAGTATTCTGATTTCGGCCCCTTTGGAAAGATACTCAGGAGTGGTACAGCCGGATCATATGGTGGATCCATTCCCAGTTTTCTGGGGAATCTCCACACTGATCTCCATAGTGGCTGCACTAATTGGCAAATCCCACCCACAGTGTAGAAGGGTTCCTATTTCCATCTTCAATGTCTCACAGGACTCAGTGCCTGGGTCTTCTGCCTTCTGCCTTCCTGTGGGTTCAGGGTACACAGATGGCCGTGGGCTCCCAAGTGCTTTTTTCCTTTAGCTACTGTATATGGGATTGTTTTCCTAATTTCTTTTTCAGATAGCTTGTTGTTACTATATAGAAACACAACTGATTTTTCCAGGTTGACTTTGTATCCTGTGACTTTACTGAATTCGATTATGGGTTCTAACAGCTTTTGGTGGAGTCTTTAGGGTTTTTTGTAACAAGATCATGTCACCAGCAAACAGAGACGGTTTCACTTGGTCCTTTCCAATTTGGATGCCCTTTTATTTCCTCTTCCTTTTTCAGGAGGCTCCTCATGGACCAGGAGTCTCGCCCCTTTGGGGTCTGTGGCTTTTATGCCGTCGATCTGTCCCCAACTCTCTACAGGCGCTTTCCCACCCTGGAATTGTCCCTGCAGGGAGAAGAGACCCAGCCTTGGGGCCTTGGGATCTTGGGCATTTGAGATCTGGAGAGTTTCAACTCAGCCGTGGCTTGTGGAACAGCCAGTCACAAATCAACTGTAAACGAATCAGAAACACACAAATCCAATTTCCCTGGAAGTGTAAATGGGTTTACAGATGTTACAGTGTGTTTGGATTGTTTTTTAAAAGGTAATGTGGACACTGGCTTTGCTGACTGCCAGGGGGCTGGAGGCAGGGGTATGGCCCCACAGAGGGACATCTGCTCGGATGTCTGAATGCCACCAGGGCCGCGCCTCTGAGCTGAGGATGCGTCTGCATTCTCCCTCAGCCCCGTCATTGACTCAGCCCACTTTACAGGTGGAAGAACTGAGACCCACCCTGGACAAGGCCCCAGCCTGGGCAGAGGCAGGGCTGGGACCTGGCTGCCGTGTTCCCTGACTCTACACGGTGATGAGGGTTTCAGGAGCTGCGGGGAGCCCTGAGGAGACCAGGGAAGCCCCAGAGAAGCCCAGAGTTTGAGCAGAACCCGGGCAGCGGCTGAAGCTCACTGGGGGCTGGCTGGGGTGTGAGGACGCCCGGTCCCTTTGGGGGTGTTTCCTGTGGGTTCAGGGTACACAGATGGCCGTGGGCTGCAAGCAGGCCCATGGTGTCTCAGTCTGTGGTCTGGCTGCTGTGGAACGTGGGAGAGGGGACCTTGGGCCTCAGCCAGGTGGTGTGAATGACCTCAGGTGGGACTGTGGCTCCCCAGCCCTGGAGTCCCCATCATGCCCCACCCACAGTGTCCCGGGCTTCCGGCCCAACGCCCCCGGGTGGCTCTGTCCAGTGATTCTCCCTGGAGTCCTGGCTGCTGGGGGGAGCTGCCACGGGTCATCTGAGGCCACTTTCTCTGGACAGAGGATAGTGGAAAGTACAGTTGGGCTGGGACAGCCAGGGGCTGTGAGTCTCTCTAAGACAAGCCGAGCTGGGTGGGACACTGGTGGGACACTGCTGAGGATGCTGCCCAGGCTCGACGGAGCCCTCCCTGCGGGAACTTTGGGACTCACCCTCATTCCCAAGCCCCCTGCTGTGGCCCGCTCCCTCAACATACCGGGCTCATCCACATGCCCATGTCTTCGCCCCAGGCTGTCCCCTTTCAATCAGCTGCCCCCCACTTCTGCAGCCCAGCTCAACTCTCCCCCTCATGGCAGAGCCTGCCCAGCCCAGGGGAGGTGCTAGGGCTGCGTGTGGGCAGCTGACGAGCATCCTCTGCCCCCAGCCATGTGCCTCAGGACCTGCTCCGAGGGTGACATCACTGTCCCTCTCCCACTGTGCTGCTGCTCGAGGCCAGCCAGACCCCACCTCATCGCGCCCCCACACCCAGCAGAAACCGCAGCTGCTTGTAGCCCTGTCCCCGATGTCCCTTCTGTCTGGGAGTGGAAAGTGGGTTGGAAAAGAATTTCTTTATTTTTACTTTTTTTTTTTTCGGTACTGGGGATGGAACCTGGGGGCATTCTACCTCCAAGCTACACCCCAGCCCTATTTTTTATTCTTTATTTTGAAGCAGGGTCTCACTAAGTTGTGGAGGGCCTCACTAAGTAGCTGAGGCTGGCCGCGAACCTGGATCCTCCGGTCTCAGCCTCCCAAGTACTGGCATTACTAGCGTGTGCCACCACGTCTGGCTTGGAAAAGAATTTCTAAGACAAGAGCAGAGCTACAGACATGTTTATTTAGGGAAAATAGAAATACACATTCAAAAAAGAATGAATGAGGACCATCTCATGAGAGAAAGAGAAGGGGGAGGAGAGAGAGCGAGTGAGCTGAAGAGACAGAGAGGCTGGTGGCTTTGCGGGAACATGGCTCTTCTATTATAGGAAACTTTGCAAATGGTGGGCATGTGGGGGTCAGTAAGCTTGATCCTTTGACCATGGATCCAGGGTTCTGGACACCCCTGGCTGGCCTGTTCACGTGGCACCCCACTGCTCTCCCAGGGGCAGAGGCTGCCAGGTCTTGTCCTCCTGCGAGCGAGCGCTGGTGTCCCCGGGATCCCAGCCCAGCCCATGGCGTCCCAGGTCCTACAGGAAGCCGAGCCAGACCTGGACTAGGGCAGGGGGTGAGGTGGGTGGATGGGTGTAATCATAGAGTTTTAGATTTAAAGTTACAATCTCTCTCTCTTTGTTCCCTCAACACATGCCTACGCAAGGAACCATACCTTCATCTCCCCCAGGTCAGCTGAGCAGCTTGGAAGGGCTGGCAGCCCATTGGTGGCCTGCCCCCTGCCCTTTTGTCTGCACCACCCCCACTGAGCCCCTCAGCCCTGCGCCGCAGTTTCCTCTGGACATAGGCAGGATCGACACAGACCCATGGCAAGGTTACTTGGAAGGGCATACAAGTGTTGAGTAGTGTTGTCACCATTGACTGTCCCCAGCTCACCGCCCCAGGTCAGGCCTCACCCTCTCCCCTGCGCAGAGGCCGGGCAGGGGCTGGGCCCAGAGATAGGGCAGCTCCTGGTCTTCTTGGAACCCTTCCCCATCTCATGAGGCGATTGTGAGTTGCAGAGACCCCAAAGGGCAAGTCCTTGCAGCAGCCGAGGAGCCACAGTTCAATCTGGGGGAGAAAGGAGTATGTGAGGGCTTAATCAGAGGCTCTTGAAGCCTGGTGGTAAGGAAGAGCCAAAGGTGGAGGAGAAAGTGAGATGCTCAGAGTGAGGTCTGCCCAGGAACCTGGGGACTATGCTCTCGGGGCTGGGGGACCCTTAACTCTAAGCTCTTACAGGCAGGGGATTTCTGAGGGACAGAGAATGTGGAGAACACTCACATCTCAAAAACCAAGACACAGACAAAACCTTGGAGACTGTGTCCAGACTTCTCACCTACTAGGTGAGGAAACTGAGGGAGAGTCAGACTGGCAGGGTGGCCCCAGCCCCTTGCCATGGGCAAGCCGAGGACAAGACGTCTGCAGAGCCCACCTGGGCTCCAACATTTGTCTCAAAAACACCATGCGGACCCTGAGGATGTAGGGGTCAGTTGCCCTGTGGGTATGCCGTTGTGCTTGGCAGGGGAGTGCGGTTAGGGCTTAGCTTGGTTCCCTGGGACAGCAGGAAGACTTCTGTCTTATACCTGATGCCACTGATCATCTGTGAGTCTTTGAACAGTCTCCTTTCTAGCCATGGAGTTCTGTCCTGGACTAAGGGACGTGTGTGGGTCAAATTCCTGAGGTCAGTCCCAGCTCAGAATCCTGTGGCTAGGAGTGAGGTCTCCAAGATGGCAGAGGAGGAGAAACCAGCCTTCATCGCCTCACTAATCAAAACAGCCCTGGAAGGGCTCAAGGACCCATTTAAGAATCTTCAGCAACATAGTAGAATTGAGAGAGAGAGAGAGAGAGAGAGAGAGAGAGAAAGAGAGAGAGAGAGAGAGAGAGAGAGAGAGAGAGAGAGAGAAAGAGAGAGAGAACATGAATGAATATATCACAGGAAGGATTGCTAGTGAGATCAAAATATCCGAGATGCCAGGAGGTGGCTTAGAACAAAGAAGAAAGATGGACAGTATTGGTATCAGCTGTGTAGCAGGACCACAATGGTCCTTAGTAGCCTGTGCCACAGAAGACACCGTTATCTTTCATTCCTGTGGTAACCAACAGCCAGTTCTGCCAGGCAAGGAACCCCAGACAGGACAACATGGCTGCACACCCTCCTTCCACCCCCAATTGGCCACTTTTGTCCTGCTCTGCAACCCTAGCTGTCACCTCTCCCACCTTATGGCTGACCCATAGGTGCCCACACACAGACCCTGGCTTTGTGACTGCCCTGCACCCACCCATGTCTCACACACTAAAGCCATTGCCATAAAAGCCAGCGTGTACCCGAGACCCAGAGTCAAGTCTTCTCTTCATATGTCTGTGCACCAGGCATCAGCCCAGCCACCACTGAGATCGAGGCTCTGCCCGACCCCGGAGATGCTCTACTTCTGTGCATGCCTGTGTTCCCACCTCCAGCTCCATGGCTATCGCACAAGCAGTTGCCTCATATACTGTTGCCAATGCAACAGCAAGGGTGTCTGCACCTGGAGACCAGTGTCACTACTGCCCCATGTCCAGAGCTGTAGTCCCTTCACATGTACTGACAATTCAGACCTCATCTCTGTGGCTACTCCATGGATGCCACTTATCAGAAACTGGTACCACTGCCACTATAGGTGGGGATAAAGGCTGGATCCAGTGCCAAGAAGTAAGCAACAACATCCCTGGTAGGAGAAAAAGAGATCACTGGGACTAATGGAGCAACTATCACCAGTGAAGAATCCGGTAGCTTTCACCACTACTGCAGACATCCCCACAGCATTGGTCCTTGACAAACACCAAACTCAACAGAGCTGCACAGAGAGTACACTGCTGCACCCTCACCAGTGCCAGATTATTGCAATTCACGTAGCCAGTCCTTCCACCCACTTATAGGAGAAGGTCTTTCCCTACCAAAACCATCCCATAAAGTGTGGGAGAAGTGACTGATCCACTGGATGTGCAGCTGCCAGTGTAAGGCAGCAAGAAACATGAAATGCCAAAAAGACATATCGCCACCAAAGAACACAGTAATTTCCCAGTAGATGATCTCAAAGAAATGGAGATCTACAGACTGCCTGACAAAGAATCCAAAATAATAATTTTAAGGAAGTTCAGCAAACTTCAAGAAAATATAGAGAAACAATTTAATGAAGTCAGAAGCAGGATAAGCTAATAAGAAATCTAAGGAAGAGATCAAAATAATTTTTGTAAAAAAAATAGAAGTACTTCGGCTGAAGAATATATGCTCAAAATGAAGAATGCAATAAAAAGCATCAACAGAATTGATCGAGCAAAATAAAGAACCTGTGAATTTGAAAATATACAAAGGAGAAAAAGAATAAAGGAAGTCAATAGGATTTATGGGACAGCATCAAGAGAGCCAGTATGTGAATTATAGAAGTTTAAAAAAGGAGAATAAAAAGAGGGAAGGGACAAAAAGACTTTTTTAAAAAACATAATAGTTTAAAACTTCCCAAAACTGGGGAAAGATGTAAATATCCAGGTAAAGGAAGGTGAAAAGTATCCAATAGATCAATTCAAACAAGCCTACAACAAGACTGTATTGTAAACAAATACTCCAAAATCAGACAACGAGGATGCTGAAAGCAGCAAGAGAAAAGAAGCATTTAACATACAAGGGAGTTCTAATACAACTAGTAGTAGATTTCTTAGCAGAAACCTTAGCAGGAATAAAACTGCCAATCAAGAATACTTTACCCAGTAAAACTGCCCTTCATAAATGAAGGAGAGATAAATTTTCTCAAGAGAAACAGAAAGAACTCATCACCATGAAAAATGCCTAATGAGAAATGCCTCAGAAAGTTCTTCAAGCTGAAAAAAAAGACAAATCAAATGAAGCATATGATGATATAAAAATCATTAGTAAAAGTAAAGTCAAGTTCAGAAAATTCTAATCTATAATATGGTGTATAAACCATTTATATCTTCTGTTTAAAGTTTAAAGACAAAATGATTAAAAATAATTTTTGAAGGGATACACAATATAAAAATATGTAAATTTTGTCATCAAACAAAATGTGGCAGGGTTGGAATAACAATGTAGAGGTTTTTCTTTTTTCAATCAAAATTAAGTTGTTATTAACTTAAAGGGGCCTATCATGAATAACTCTAAGAGGTTTTCTGGAAGCCTCATGGTGATGAAAAAGCAAAAACCTATAATACAGAAACAAAAGATAAAAATTAAGGAATCAAACATACCACTAGAGAAAATTATAACCATAAGGGAAGACAACAAAAGAGGAAAAAAAGGAACTAAGAAGCTACAAAGTAATCAGAAGACAATTAATGAAAAGGCAATGGTAAATGTCTATCAATAATTATCTTGAAAGTAAATAAATTATCCAATCAAAAGATATAGAGTAGTTGAATGGATTAAAAAAACAACACCCAAGTATATGCTGCTTACAAGAGACTCACTTCACCTTTAAAAATAGCAGATCTACACTATCACACTGAGGTAGGAAGACCTTGGGAAAATCTGGAGGGAAACTTAACCTTTAAAGGTGAAGTGAGTTAAATTAGATTACAATAGATTAAAATTGAAGGGATAGAAAAATATATTCCATGTAAATGGGAACAAAAAGAGAACAGGAATAGTTATACTTATATCCAATAAAATAGACTTTAAATAAAAACTGTAAAAAGAGACCAGGAAAATGACAGATCAGAATAACTCACAGCTTCAAAGCAGCTTTCTGAGAGTGAAAAAAATAGCAGATCTACAGTATCAAACTGAGGTAGGAAGACCTTGGGAAAATCTGGAGGAACTTGGAACTAGCAGCCAGGCAAACCCCCAAAATACTGGCTTCAAGAATAGAAAGAGAATTAATAAAGGAAACAGACAGTAGTAGCATTGGGCAGCAGCATCAGGCTTGCTGTAGCTCAATGGGGGTAGGAAAAGCTCTCTCCAAATAAGCCCAAGGACAATTTACCCTGAGCTTAAGAAAATCAGAAGCTGATCAACTTACCTGCATTCTGAGCAGAGAGTGGGCTCAGAAAAGTTGAGCTGAGCCCAAACAGAAAAAGATCCTGGAGTACTCCAGCCTGAGGGAGACTCAGCATTCCCCAAGCAGAGGTACTTGGAGCCAGAATTTGCCTACGGGCTCTTTGAATGCTCCCAGTCACCAGCAAACTAGGAATCCCTGCAGAGTTCTATTGTTTTTTTTCAAGAGCTCTTTTGCTATTTGTTTTATCTTTCTTTCTTTCCCTCTTTTTGCAACAAACTGAGCATCCATTTAAAGCTGACATTCTGACTTTTGGAATAAGAGGTGTGGCTGACTAGGATGAGGATCTGAATCAGATCAAGGTCTGTCTGAAAGCAGAAATGGTCCTATCACCTGTCCCACACCCAGAAAGGGCTGCAGGATAAACTGATGAATTCCCCACACCTCCCCCCAGCACACCGTCAGGGACTCCTGAAGTGAGGGGTGTAATTCAACCCATATCAAACTACAGATGGAGAAGGCCAGGAAAATAGACAGAAATTTTATCAGGCTTGCACCCCCAGGCACAACAACAAGTCTATATTGAGGATGAAATTTTCTCTGCAATAAAAAACAACCCCCTCCCCATCCCCCTGGCCCAGCAGAGGTAGCCAGGCAAAGAGCGGGCTGATAGCATACTGATTTGCCAAACAAGTTTGGCCAGTGAAGAACAGAGTTGAGATTATCATAAACTGGGCATGGTGACACACACCTGTAATCCCACTACTTGGGAGCTCAGACAGGAGGATTACAGGTTCAAGAGCAGCCTCAGAAATTTAGCAAGACTCTCAGCAACCTCAAGAGACTCTGTTTCAAAATAAAAAAGGGCTGGGGGTATAATTCAGAGGTAAAATGTCCCTGGGTTCAATCCCTAGTAACACCACATACACACACACACACACCACAGATTCATTGCATCACAGAAGTTCTTGCACAATAAAGAGTGCCTCAATATCTTCAGAAAGAAGAATGTTGCGCATCTATATAACAATTGTATAATCCAAGTGATATTAGTGAATTCCTACTTCTCCCTTCCTGCAATTTGTGTTTTGTTAAACTTCAATAAAATTATACATATTTTGCCAACTAATTAGATCTTTCCAACTCCTCTTCTTTTTCACTGCCATCTCAATTCCCACCCTGCACATCTATATTATTCCTCACAGTTTAATTCTGTTGGGGATAACTTTTATCCCCAACCTCTTTATTTATTCTCTTTTTTCTATTTTACTTAATTTTTATTCCATTTCCCAATTCAATTTAATATACAGTCATCAATTCATAATCTACTCAGCCTAGTTTACATTATTTCCCACTCACATTTCTTCTTGAATAGTAAATCATAGAGATTATTAGTGAATAATTTTGTAGTGTATGTTGATATATGGTTTACTCTTAAACTACCATTGTTTCTTACAGGCACCATATCCTTTTAAAGAGGTATTGGAGGTTTTAATTAACATCCTGATTACACTGATCAGATGTGCTGAAGATAAGTTATACTCCCAGCCCAGATCTTATTATAAATAGATAACTACTTGCCATAAAACCCCCACATACAAGAGGAGAAGGAAACTATCTTAACAGATGCACAAATTTAAGACCTCTAAAATATGAGGAAATAGGCTAACAAGACACCTTCAAATATTTACAACCTCCCAATAACTGAAACCACTGATATAGAGGTGAAAGAAATTCCAGAGAGAGAATTCAGAAAGTTGATAGTGAAAATCATCAAAGAGCTAAAAGAAAATCTAAGGAATGAAGTCAAAGAGAATATACAGGGTGTGAAATAATATGTAAATAAAGACATTGAGACTAAAAAATATATAAGCAGAAATCATAGATATGAAAAGCAAATAAATAAAAATTCAGTAGAAAGTATCATCAATAGACTAGACCACATGGAAAATAAATTTGCAGGCATCAAAGACAGAGTATATTATCTGGAACACTCAGTTGATAATAAAGAAATTAAGAGATCAAACTTAAAGGTAATGGGCATTGCAGAAGGTCTTGAGGTATAAACTAAGGCAGCGATAATCTTTTCAGTGAAATAATATCAGAGAATTTTTCAAACTTTAGAAATAAGATGGATATCACATACAGGAGGCATTCAGAACTCCAAATAGACAAGATCAAAAAAGTACCTCTCCATGATACATTATAATTAAAATGTCCAACATAGAGGTCAAGAATAGAATCTTAAGAGCCTCAAGACAAAAAGGTCAGGTCACACTCAGAGGTAAACCAACAGGAATTACCCTTAGCCAGACATAGCAGTGGCACATGCCTATAATCCCAGTACTTTGGAGGCTGAGATAGGAGGATTACAGGTTTGTAGCCAACCTCAGCAATGAAGCCCTCCACAGCTTAGTGAGACCTTGTTTCAAAATAAAAAATAAAATAGGGCTGGGGCTGTAGCTCAGAGGTAGAATGTCCCTGGGTTCAATCCCCAATACCACACACACACACACACACACACACACACACACACAAATAATTACCCTTTTCTCTCAACTCATACTCTAAAAGCCAGAAAGGCTTGGAGTGATGTAGTCCTGAAACAAAATAACTTCAAACCAAGATTGCTCTATCCAGTGTCCTTCAATACCAAAGGAGAAATAAAAGTCTTCCATGGTAAACATAAACTAAAAGAATTTATCACTACAAATCTAACATTACAAAAAACACAAACAAAATAAATTAAAAATGAACTCCAGAGCCCAAGAAGGGACAAATTCAATTAGAAGACTAAGAAAAGGAGAACGAAAACTGAATTAAATCATAGATACTAATAAAAATGGTGGGAAATAATAAACACATCTCTATAATATCACTGAATGTAAATAGTCTCAATTCCCCCAATGAAAAGACATAGACTTGTAAAGTAGATTAAAAACAAGATCCAGCTGGATATGGTGGCACATGCCTGTAATTCCAGTACTTGGGAGGCTGAGACAGGAGTACTGCAGGTTCAAAGGCCAGTGTGTGGTAACTTAATGGGACCCTGTTTCAAAGTAAAACATAACAAAGGGCAGAGGGGGGAATCCAAGCGGTAGAATGAGAATGACCCTGGGTTCAATGCCTAGGAACACACACACACACACACACACACACACACAAAGAAAAAAAAGATCCAACTATATGTTGTTCCCAAGAGACTCGCCTTACTGGTAATGATATCCTCAGGCTAATGATAAATATGAAAACAAATATTCCATGAAAATGGAGACTGAAAGCAAACAGGAATAGCTTCTCTCATATCCAACAAAGCAGAATTCAAGACAAAACTTATCAGAAGAGACAAAGAAGGCCACTTTACATTAGTAAAGGGAACAATCCAAAAAGAAGATATAATGATTGTAAATATTTATGCCCCAAATGTCAGTGCACCTACTTACATAAAAAAAAACACTACTTGATGTTAAGATTCAGATAGGCCTTGATACAATAATACTGGGAGACTTCAACAAATCTCTCTCACAAATAGAAAAGTCATCCAGACAAAAAAATCAGTAAAGACTGTTCATATCTTAAAGATAGTATAAATAAAATGGACCTAAAGTACATCTATAGAATATTTCATTCAACAGTGGCCAAATTCACATTTGTCCAGGCTGCTTATGGAACCTTCTCCAAAATAGACCATATTATAGCCTACAAAGCCAGTATTAGCAAATACAAAAATGTTACATAATCCCTTGCATCTTTTCAGATCATAATGGATAAAATAAAAAATCGACAGAAAGACGGGTATAGTGGCATATGCCTATACTTCCAATACTTGGGAGGCTGAGACAGAAGGATCACAGGTTTGAGGCCAGACTCAGCAATGTAACGAGGCCCTCAGCAACTTAATGAGACCCTGTTTCAAAATAAAAAATATCAGTCTTGGTTGGAAGTTGTTTTCTTCCAGGGTCTGGAGTACTTCATACCAATCCCTCCTGACATTCATGACTTGGGTTGAGAAGTCTGGAGTGATTTTTATTGTTTTGCCCCTGTATGTCACTCATTCTTTTGCTCTTGCTGCTTTTAAGATTCTTTCCTTGGCCTCTATGTTAATCATTTTGATTTTATGTGGCATTGGGAGGTCCTTCTTTGGTCCTGTATTAACGGTGTTTTATATGTCTCCTGTATGTGAATGTCCAAGTCTTTTTCTATATTTGGGAAATTCTCTGATGTGGGGGAAATCGGAACTCTTCTGTACTGTTGGTGGGATTGCAGATTAGTTCAACCACTATGGAGATTTCTCTGAAGAGGTTTCTGATACCTTTGGTCTGTGCTTCTAAACCTTCTTCAATGCATTTTATCCTTAGATTAGGATGTCTTGTATTGTTTTGTATTTCTTGGATGGTTGGGGTGTGTTATAAAATCCTCTGTATATCATTCACTGTGTTTTCAGTTTTGAATGAACTGTCTTCCAGGGGTGATACCATGTTTTCCATGTGGTCAAGCCTGCCAGAGTTAGTTTCTATTGGGGCTTCAATTCATTTATTGACTCTTTCATTTCATTCAAAGTTTCTTTCTGGTTCTTCTTAGAGCCTCAATTTTCTCCTTCATATCCTGTATGCTTTCTTTGAGGTCTTTCATCATTCTGAAGATCAGAATTGGAATTCTCCATCTTGCATTTCCTGCAGATTGGTATTGGTAATCTCCCTTGCTGTTGCTTTGTGAGAACCATGCAGGAGGCATCACAATTCCTGACTTCAAATTATACTACAGAGCTATAGTAATAAAAATAGCATGGTATTGGCACAAAACAGACACATAGACCAATGGAACAGAATAGAAGATACAGAAACAAATTCATAAACTTATATCCAATTGATTTTCAACAAAGGTGCCATGTACGTATGTTGGAGAAAAGACAGCATTTCCAACAAATGGTGTTGGGAAAACTGGATATCTATCAGTAGAAAAATGGAACTAAATCCTCACCTCTCACCCTGCACAAGAGTCAACTTGAGATGGATCAAAGACCTGGAAGTTAGACCAGAGACTGAAATTACTAGAGGAGGGTATAGGTTCAACACTCTAACATATAGGCACAGGTAGAAACTTCCTCAATAAGACCCCCAAAGTCCAGGAAACTAAAACAAGAATAAATGGGATAACATTAAACGAAAAAGTTTCTGCACACCAAAGGAAACTATCAAGAATCTAAAGAGAAAGCCCATGAAATGAGAGAAGATCTTTGCAAGCTATGCCTCTGACAGAGGACTAATATCTAGAATATACAAAGAACTTAAAAGATTTTACACTAAAAAGACCCAATCAAGAAATGAGCAACTGAATTGAATAGACACTTCATGAAAGAAGATATACAAATAGCCAATAGATACATGAAAAAATGTTCAACATCATTAGCAATCTGGGAAATGCAAATCAAAACTACTCTGAGATTCC
Source organism: Glis glis (assembly GCA_004027185.1). NCBI lineage: Eukaryota > Metazoa > Chordata > Mammalia > Rodentia > Gliridae > Glis > Glis glis. The sequence continues at coordinate 739 of PVJS01012338.1, read as the reverse complement.
ATCTAACCCCAATCAGAATGGCAATAATCAAGAAGTCAAACAACAATAAATGTTGGAGAGGATGTGGGGAAATAGGAACTCTTCTGCACTGTTAGTGGGATTGCAAATTAGTTCAACCACTATGGAGATCAGTTTTGAGATCCCTTAGAAAACTGAGAATGGATCCACCATATGATCCAGCTATACCACTACTAGGTATCATTCCAAAGGAATTGAAACCAGAGAACTACAGTAATATATGCATACCCATGTTCATAGCAGCACAATTCATAATAGATAAATTATGGAACCAACCTAGATGTTCATCAACAGATGAATGGATTACAAAACTATAGGAAATACATACAATGGAATTCTACTCAGCAATAAAGAAGAACAAAATTATCTCATTTGCAAGAAAATGGAAGGACCTGGAGGACATTATGTTAAGTGAGATCCGCCAATCACAGAGAGAGAAGGGTCATATGCTTTCTCTAGTATGAGAAAGCTAGGGAGTAGTTAGGATTCAAGGGGGACTCCAGATAATGGTAGAGAAGCCTCAGTGGAGTCAGGGAAGTGGTCTAAGGGAAGGGGAAGGGGAAGAATGAAGTTTATTAATGGAATTACTACCATCGACCATAAGTACATATGAGAATATACCAACATTAATCTCAGTACTCTGTATGGAGGTGGGGGGTGGGCTCCAAGTGCTGTGTGCATGTATGTTACTGTCAACTTGATTTTCATTGTGATGTGAGAC
>PVJS01012337.1:40000-44076 GCA_004027185.1 Glis glis | reverse complement strand
TCTCTCTCTCTCTCTCTCTCTCTCTCTCTCTCCCTCTCTCCCTGTCTCTCTCTCTCTCTGCCTCTCTCTCTTTCTCCCTGTCTCTTTCTCTCTACCTAGTGAGGCCCTCCTCAACTTGGTGAGACCCGGTTTCAAATAAAGTATAAAAAATAGGGCCGGGGGTGTAGCGCAGAGGTAGAACGCCCCTGGGTTCAATCCCCGGTACTGAAAAAAAAAAAAAAAGATAAAATGAGAAACAGAGCCAGGCGTGGTGGTGCATGCTTGTGATCCCAGTACTTGGGAGGCTGAGACCAGAGGATCTGGGTTCACGGTCAGCCTCAGATACTCAGTGAGGCCCTGTTTCAAAATAAAGAATAAAAAAATAGGGTTGGGGGTGGAGCTCGGAGGTATAATGCCCTTGGGTTCAATCCCCAGTACCACAAAGTAAATAAATACATAAATAAATTAAATTAAAAAATAAAATGAGAAATAAAAAGGGTTGGGGTGTAGCTCAGTGGTAGAGTGCTCCTGGGTTCAACCCCGTGTGTGTGTGTGTGTGTGTGTGTGTGTGTGTGTGTACACATATATATGTAGTAATTTCAGACCAAATAGCAAGACAAAGACGGCTATGACTTGACCTTCTAACAGGTCCTCTTGTTCTCAGATCTTCACTGAGCGCACCGTCTGGGTGCTGAACACTGTTCTAGGCTTTGGGAACACCAGCGATCCAGATGCATAGGTCGCTGCTCTTGGGGGGAGAGCCAATATACATTAAAGGCGCCAGGCAACAGGGACGAAAGCAAAATAAAGGGTGACCACTGGAAGGGAGGCAAGAAAGGAAACTATTATGTTGCAGGGCCTTTGCCTGCTTCTTGGTTGTATCCCTAGCGCTTAGCTCAAGGTCTGGCACATAGTAGATCCTCACTGAGCATCGGGTGATGACTGGCTGACAGACAGAACCCATTCTTTACAAAGGGGGCAAGGACCAGCCGTGTGGTATGTGACAAGTAAATCATTTTGAAACAGGGCCTCGCTAAGTTGCTGATGGGACCTTAGATCCTCCTGTCTCAGTCTCCCAAGTACTGGGATTATAGACGTGTAATGAAAATGGCCAATCTGGGGTTTAGGAATCTCTGATTCTTTTGTTAGATTATGTTCTCTCTCAGCCATGGGTCTGTGGTTAGAATCATCAGAATCACCTTTAGAATAAACGGCATAACAAACATTAAAAAGAAAAACACAAGTGCTCAGCTTATTTCTTGGACAAGTTTTGGAATCAGGATTTCTGGGAAATGGAAACTTGACCTGCATTTATTTATTTATTTATTTATTTATTTATTTATTTATTTTGCGGTACTGGGGATTGAACCCAAGGGCTTTTTACCTCCGAACTCCACCCCCAGCCCTATTTTTTATTTATTTTGAAACAGGGTCTCACTAAGTTGCGGAGGGCCTCACTAAGTAGCTGAGGCTGGCCATGAACCTGCGATCCTCCTGTCTCAGCCTCCCAAGTACTGGGATTACAAGCATGCACCACCACGCCCGGCTTTGACCTGCTTTTAAAAATGATCCCACAGTTACTCTGATGCCTACAAAAGCTCGAGATGTCCTACTCTAACAGTTTGAAGTAACCACACTATTTGTTGCATAACTACTGTGCGCCAGGCAGAGTACTCAGTGTCTGACCAACCCCATCAAGAGAGAAGATGTTGACCATGATGGTGACTTCAAAAACAGCAGTTAATATTTTATCAAATATTGTGTGCCAGGTGGTATGCTTCACATGTCCACAGCCTGGCTATGAGATAAGTCATATTATGTCTCATTGACTGTTAGAGGAATTTCAGAGAAGGAGCCAGGCGTGGCAGCACATGCCTGTAATCCCAGAACTTGAAAGGCTGAGACAGGAAGATCTCAGATTGGAGGCCAGCCTCAGCAACTTAGCAAGACTCTCAGGAACTTACTGAGACCCTGTTTCTGGAAAAAAAAAAAAGACAAAACAAATTTAAAAAGGCTGGGAGTATAGCTCAGAGGTAGAATGCCTATGGGTTCCATCCCCAGTACCACCAAAAAAAAAAAAAGGAAAAGAAATTTCAGAGAAGGGTCAAACATCAGCTATGTGATTTCAATCAAGGGCTAACAAATTATGTCCCATAAGCCCCAATTCAGCCTGCCACCTGTTTTTATAAGATCTGTGAGCTAGAGTGACTTTTACATTTTTAAAGGGTTAGGGGAAAGTGTGGAGATTTGTTTTCTCTTATACAAATACTTACATAATGTGCTTGATTTTTGCTTCTTGGTCTGCAAAACCTAAAATATTTGCCATTTATTCTTTCACAGAAAAAGTTCACTAGTCGTTACATGCATTACAGTATCACTCCCTCACTTCTTGTATGCATAAGAGTCAACATAATTTAGGTGGTATGAGTATGAATGTTTAATAGTTATGATTTTAATTTGCTATGTATTAGAAAGGGGAAGTATTAACTAATACAGTAAAACCATGATTTCATGGATCTTATTGCTGAATACAATGCAAAGAAAAAAAAATGAATCCATTTGAAATCACTTTTTTAAAGTAAGCAAATAATAGTACAGGTAGTAGCGAAATAAAACAAAACACGCACAAAGGGGCTGAGCATGGTGGTGCACGCCCGTAATCCCAGTACTTGGGAGGCTGAGACAGGAGGATCACAGGTTTGAGGTCAGCTTCAGCAACTTAGCAAGATTCTCAGCAATTTAGCAAGACCCTGTTTCAAATAATAAATAAATAAATAGATAAATAAATAAATAAGTAAAAAAATAAATAAAGGCTGGGAGTGTAGCTCCAAAGTAGAATGCCCCTGTGTTCAATCTCCAGTACCAATAAAATAAAATAAAATAAAATAAAATAAAATAAAATAAAATAAAATAAAAAAGGCAAGAAAGAAAAAAGATCTACACAGAGCTCACACCACACAGGGGATATAAACATGCTTTATAGGGCCAGAAAGTGGGGCATATAGAAAAAAAGAGAAAATACGGGAACTGAATTAACTGGGATAATTAAAGGTAGGGCGCGAGAGATGACCATAGTTCTTTCCCTTTTACTCTTTGGGGTTTCTTGTTTACTTTTGGGACCCCTGTTTGTGAGGCCTTCTAGAGCCCTGGGGGGCCCTTCCAGTGCTCTGATTCCATGCCAAGTTCCCCAGGAGATGACAGAAGCTGGGGGTGGAGGTTCCTGACAGCTCAAGGGGCCGTCTTCCCGCGCTTCCTTCCACTGAGGTAGAAAGACAGATGATCGGCCCCGAGATGAGTTCAGAGGTGCGGTGGGGAGATCTCAGAGGCTCTCTGGGTCAGCCAGGAGTGGAAAGGGGGGACAGGGATCTGATAATTACTGATGCTATTTTGAGACACAAATAGCAGACATGGCGAAAGTGTGATAAAAAAAAAATCACATTAAGAAAATTGAAAGGGAAGAACAGGAACTCTGTGAAGCCCAGGGAGGTGCACTCTGGATTTGCAATGCCCAGGCTGTGTGTGTGTGTGTGTGTGTGTGTGTGTGTGTGTTTGAGGGATGTGCTAATATTTTTTTTAATGCAGAATACTTTGTCCTTTGCAGTCGGAGCTCCAGCTCAGCAGCTTCGAGACAAACAGGAAAGCCTGTGTTATTCTTTACAGGAACACATCAAAGGTAGTTTCTGGCAAGAGTCAAAATGTCTATCAAGGAAGGAGAAAGGATCATGAGGTATTCATGACCCGTTTGAAGAACTAGTGTTAAAAACACATTCAAGAAGGAATAATGTTTGTTAGCAGATGAAAAGAAAATAGGAAAGGGGGAGGGTGCCTGCTTTGTCCAGGCCTAGTAGTGACTGTTTCCCACCATTCCTGGATTCTTCCAGAACGGGGCAGCAGAAAAGTCACCCATCTCATTTATCAGCTTTCCGAAGAGCTAAACTTTACTGGTTGAAACTTTTTCCTTTGCCCCAGACTAAATAGACTCCCAACTTATCTTCTGTTTCATTTTGAAAGAAGAGAGGCAAAACAGGCACAACTAAAACACTTGTTTAAAAGCGGGTGACATTTCGCGAAGGTTTAGCATTACGTACGTTTTTTTC